>PVKS010014062.1:0-49243 GCA_004027875.1 Aplodontia rufa | reverse complement strand
ACTTTCTTATATCAAAAGGGCAGTGGCAGCCACTGATTGGATATATTCAGGTCATCCCTTGGAGACTGGGTCTAGGAGCTTAGATAAATAGGCCATTGGTTGCTTTTGTTCCCCATGGTCCTGGGTTCCCAGAATTCCCAGAGCTGTTCCCTTATCTACATTTACAAATAGAATGGTTTCTCAAATGAGGGTAAAGCTAACACAGGAGCCCTGATAAGGGCTTGCTTAAGAGTATCTAGTGATTGAAATTCCTCAGGCTTCCAAAGGATTGGGTCAGGTTCTCCATCTAAAAGCTTAAGATAGTTTTCTAGTCTTAAAGGCATGAAAGTGTATCCACAATCATCTATAGTATCCCATCAGTCCTATGAATCTTTCAGTTTTATAATTTTCTAATTATATTAGGTCAGTTATTAGTTACAAGGTGTACCTTTAACATTTCTTGCCCTAAGGCATCATTAGTATTTAGCCCAGAATACTTCTTCATTTGTTCCTCTAATCTACTCAAAAATTCTGTTGTCCCTTCATTTTTCCCTTGGCATACTTTAAAAGCTTTGACTAAATTTTGGGACCAAGGAACTGCATCTTTTATTTTTTTATAATTAAGAAGTCTTTGAGGTCTCTCACATGTCCCTTATGTACCTCATTGTTATTATTCCAGTGTGGCTCTTCAACTGGATATTTTACCTCAGTTGTCGGGGCTCCAGATCCAGCTAGATGTTCACATTCTCAGGTGTTCATTGCAGATCACCTAATAATTGCCTTTTCTTCTTTAGAGAATAAAATACTTAAAATAGATGTGAGTTCAGACCATGTATAGAGATCAGAGCCGAGAAATTATTCTAATTATCTTTTTAATCTAGGTAGGGAAGGGTATTTAATTGGAGAAGGGACAGAAGCTGCTGCAGTCAGCTTAGGTTCCTTCTTACCTTTCATTGGAATATTCCTGGGGGCAGGAGATGGATTTTGCCCCTCAGCTGAATTAGAATTCCATCCATTTTAATTTTTCCTCTTCTGTTTCTCTGTTTTTGTTGATCTTAAGAGGGAAGAGGACTTTAGGTCCTTTCTAACAGGGAGCATATTCTATTTCTTCCCAATTGTTAGGGTCTTTATCAATTATATGTCTATTAATAATTATATCCAATTCTTAATGCCCCAAACTTGGCCAGTATATTGACGAATTTAGGATAGGTTCTTTGGTCCAAAAAGAGCAAAAATATTCTATCATCATTGGTTTTTCCTTCATTTTCATCTTAGGATTATCCTCCTAATATTTTCGCATTTTGCTCAAAGGGCTATATAAGGGGATTTCTGTATTTTTTTCCCCTTGCCAGCATCCTACTTTTCTATAGCAGATTTTTTATTTTTCTTTACGGAGGTCTGATATGACCCCTTTGTTTTCCGAGCCATCACTTCTGTCCTCGCCGTAACCTCCAATGCAGATTTGGAGTAGGTGGCGTGTTTGCCCTGTGTCCCAGACACTTCAGATCAAACCCCACGGTATGTTTCGACCACCAAGGCAGCATATATCCTTTTCTTCCCTTGAATTTAAGAAAAAGATAGTTCCTAACTGTGGCTCGTGCACGAAGTTATTTGTTTTCCGCAGTTCTGGCTGGCTTGTGCTACCCCCTTGCGTTGCCCATTCACCTTTAATCTCTGGTTCCATTGGCTTTGGGAGTCCTGGTCATTCTCCACCCTTAGAGCCACCGTAACAAGACAATGGGACACTTCTGCCCTTGAGAGAGGATTCCCCATGACCCCCAGGTGACTTGTTGAGCCCCACGTTGGGTGCCAAATTGTTATAAATGAAATCAAACACATGGTCAGGTGTGGGTAAGCAAGGCAGAAATTTTACTTCAGCCGAAAGGTGAAAGAAAAATGCGTGCCTCGCGAGGGAGTGAGGGGTTTTTAATGTCGACCTGATGCAATACTGCCCTTTGCCCTAATTGGAGGAGCTGAGGTACACAGTCTGCAGGATTGGCTGTGAGTAAGTGGAGGCAGATGCAAGAGGAAGTAGGCGGCAACTGGGAGATAATGGGGGTGGGGGTCGATGCACATGTGGCAAGGGGTGGCAACTGGGAGATAATGGGGGTGGGGGTCGATGCACACGTGGCAAGGGTAGTAGGGATTCCAAGTTTGCTGGAATAAGATGGCTGGGTACCGGAAGGGGTCCTTGGAAAGAAGTGTGCAGACACAGGTGGGCGTACACAGGTGAGGGAATTACTATCTTCAAAGGGGGAGGTGGATCTAAAATGGAGGTAGTAGATTATACATCACAATCTTTCAAGTTTGACAGAAAAGACATACATCTTACAGCTGTCTTGGCCCAGTGCTGGCTCTCATGACAGTGAATGCTGTCCAGCCCATCTCATCTCTGTGGGAGTCTGTTCATTTCCTCCTGCTGTTCTGTGACATAAATTTCTCTCTCCTCATAATTTCAGATTGCATATTATTCCCTTTCACACTGGATTCTAACCCAGTGGTTCTGGACAGAGTGAAGTCCAGGCCCAGGCGACCTTGAGACCTGAACAGAACAGACTCAGAATCAACTCTGTTGCACCACATGTGTTTCACATGCTGTGTTGTTTGACTTTCTATGTCATTTTTATACCTAGGTTGCATTTTATTAGATTATTTCAGGATTTACTTTGGGCATAAAGGCTGATAACTGCAAAATAATAATTTATGGTTCATCATTTTGTCTTGCTTAATTTTATTCTTTGTTTTGTTTTTGTTTTTTGCTTTCCAGACCATGCCAAAGTAATCTCAGATTTCTTTAATTACTGGATCACACACATCTTTCCTGAGAAAGACAGTGAATGAAATCAGTGTATCACTTTAAGAAGAGCTAATATTTATCCAGAAAATGTAGAAGACAAATACAAAGCGGGCTAAAGAGTTAATTCTAATATACAAAGAAGATTTAATTCCTGATGTTCTTTGTAACTCAAGTCCTGGGGACTTCAAAGACATTTTTGCCATATTATTTATTCCTGCTTGTATATAATGGGTAAGATGTCATCTGAGACTTTGAATGAGAAATTGGGGTAAAATCGAAATTTCTCACTTGTTTGCAATTACATATGTCTTGAATTACATACATAAAATTTGTTTTTCTAATTCCTGTAAAAATTGAAAATGGGCATTCTACTAAATAAACTCTGAGGTTAGAAGTTGTTCTGTTTCTGTAAGTCTCACATCACTTTGTATCTGACAGTCTGTTTTAGGCATTCTGTCTGGGTATTAAGAACACTCTGATTGGGGTCCTCCGATTGCAGAGTGCCTGACTCTTCCTCCCTGTTCTGCATTCCGAGTGTTCAAGCCCTTTCTCCTGCTCTGTCTTTTGTCTTTCAGGAGGCATAGACAGCCGTTGGCTGCTGGGTTTTTAAACACCAGCCATTTGGCTCAGCCTTGCAGGACAGCATGGGCTCTGCCCGAAAGTGATGGTTCCATTGTGAAAAAGTGTGTACAATGTAAGATCTACAACCTCAGCCCTTTCTGGGTGGATGGCCTGGTGGCACCGTGTCCCGGCTGTCTTCACCAGCTGGTGCTTTCAGCACTCCCATCCTTTTCATGGCTAAAGAGAATTATTGTGTACAATAAATAGAATTGTGTGTACAAGACCATGCTTCATGTACCCACTCATCCCCTCCAGCCTACTATGAACAGCGCTGCTAGGGACATGCATGTGTCCATCCTATACGCACATTTGTTTTCATTCCTTTGGGAGTAAGATTGCGACTCTGATGTTAACTCCTCATTTAATGTTCTGAAGAACTGCCAAACTTTCACACTGCAACTGTGTTGTTGGACATTCCCACCTGCACTGTGCAGGTCAAGTCTTCCACACCTCCCAGCACTGGTGATTTCCCATTTTCTTCATCGCAGCCATCCTAAGGAGTATGAGGTAGTATCTCAGGGAGTCTTCAGTTTCATTCCCTAATGACCAGTGATGTCAAGCATCTTTGCCTGTGCTGATGGTCATCTGTGTATCCTCTTTGGAGAAATCACTGTTCAAGCCATTACCCATCTGTGATTTAGGTTGTTTGGTTTTCACTGTTGCATCATATTCACTGATTTTATAGTCTGGAAATTAATCCTGAATGAGATGTATGCCTTGGAAATATTTTCTCCCACATCTAAGGCTTGCCTTTTCACTCTTCTTGGTAGTATCCTTTGATGTACTAAATTTTTAATTTCCATGAAGTCCAACTTACCTACTTTCTCCTTTTTGTGTGTGCTTCTGGATCATATCTAAGAAATCACTGCTGAACCCAGTGTACAAAGATTTTAGGATGCCTTTTCTTTAAAAGTTTTTTAAGTTTAACTCTTATATGTAGATGTTCAGTCCATTTTGTTACTCTTTGTATATGGAAGTTGAAGATCAAACTTCATTCTTTTGCATGTGGATATCCGGTTTCCCAGCACCACTGTTGAAGAGACTGTTCTGCTTGTCAAACATCAACTTATATCTGTGAGGATTTATTTTTGGGCTCTTTGCCCAATTCATCAGATAATTAAGACAAGCTGAGCAATCTTGAATGCAATGAACAAACAAGAAAAAAAAAGAAAATTACTGAGCATGATCAGAACTTCCAAGATGTATGAGATGAGAATAGAAGAAATAATCTGAGATAATAATTGGGATAAGGGAGAACTCAGAACAACATACGAACAGCATAAAGACTTTCTCAATGAGACAGCCAAAGAAAATTTGCCCCATATCAGATTTGATCTAGAAATTCAAAATCAATTTGGCCTATAGGACCCCAATTAGACCTAACCAAATGAACTCACCAGGACACATCATATACAAAATGAATAACAGAAATCAAAGAAAGAATTTTAAAAGCAGTAAGAGAAAAGTGCTAATTCCCATTAAGAGACACCCTGATAAGGATTACAGTGGATTTCTCAGCTTAGACAATAAAGGTAAGGAGAGCATGGAATGATATTTTTCAAATGTTGAAAGAAAGTAATTTCCTTACAAAGCTCAGTTTTAAATTTGATGGGGAAATAAAGTACTTCCATGATAAGAACAAACTAGCAACATATGTGAACACAAAACCAGCTCTACAGAGAATACTTAAAGTTCAAACAGAGAAACAAGCTACCAATTCCCAAAACCCATAAGCACAGGAATGTCAATAAAAACATAACTCACTAAAAGATATGCAAGATAGCACAAAATACAGAAAAAGTCACAATACCAGGGAAGCAGAATCACATATCTATTTTCACACTGAATGTGAGTGGACTCTGCCCCAATCAAAAGCCAACGATTACTGCAGACTGGATCAAAAAATAAAATCCAACTATATGCTGCTTGTAGGAGACACATGACACAGCCCACAATAGACACAGAATGAAGGTGAAATGTCCAAAAACCTACCAGTTCTATGGATCAAGACAAGAAACTGGTTGCAATCCTTATATCTAAGTTAATTTTGACCAAAAATTAGAAGTAATCTTAGTAAAAGAAACACTACATCAAGAACATATAGCAATAGTTAACACTTATGACCCCAATTACTTCCCTTACAAATTTATGGATAAAAGTACACAAGGACTTTAAATCACTTATCAACTTGAACACAATAATGCTGAGGAGCTTTAATACGCTACTATTAATAATAGACATATATCATCAAAGCAAAAAAACCAATACAGATAATCTAACCTAAACAACTCTATCAATCAATTGAACTAAACAGACACTTACAGAATATTGCATCCCAAATCGGCTGAGTTTACCTTCTCAGCGGTACAAGGATCCTTCTCCAAAACAGATCATGTCCTAGTCCAAAAAGGTAATTTGAGGAAATACAGAAAGGTTGATATAATCCCATATATCCTATCAGACCACAGTGGTATGATCTTAACAACAGCAAGAAAAAATAACAGAAAGCACATAAATACATGGAGATTGGATAATACCCTCTTAAATGAAGAATGAATCAAAGAGAAAATGAGAACTGAAATCAAGAAATTTTTAGAAATGAATGAGAATAATGTCACAGCATATCAAAATCCATGGGGCTGTATGAATGCATTCTTAAGAGGTAAATTTATAACACTGAGTTCCTTCATCAAATATCAGGAGACAGCTCAAATAAACTTATGCTCCAACTCAAATCCCTACAAAAAGAGGAAAAAAACAATCCCAAATCCAACAGAAGGCAGGAAATAGCAAAGATTAGCACTGAAATCAATAAAATTGAGAACAAAAAACAATACAAAGAATCAATAAAACAGTTTCCTTTGAAAAACTAAATAAAATTGACAGACCCCTAGCCAGCCTCACCAAAATGAAGAATGTAGTGAAGCAAATCAACAAAATCATAGACAAAATTGGAGACATCACCACTGACTCAACTGAAATCCATAGGATTATCAGAACTTATTTTGTGAAACTATACTGTTCCAAGTTTGTTAATATAGAAGACATGGACAAATACCTAGCCACATATGACTTTCCCAAATTAACACAGGAGGACATTGAAAATCTAAACAAACCAATCTCAGGTAGCTAAATTGAAACAGCAAAGGCCTTCCACAAAAGAAAAACCCAGGGCTTATGGACTATCAGCAGAGTTCTAGCAGACCTTTACAGAAGAATTAACGCTTTTCCTCAGTAAGCTATTCCATGAAATTGAAAGGGATGAAAACCTCCCAAACCCTTTTTATGAAGCAAACAAACAACCCTGATGTCAAAATCCAACAATGACACATCAAGAAACGAAAACTACAGACCAATCTCCCTGATGAACACAGAAGCAAAAAGCCTTAATAAATTACTTGCAAACCACATCCAAAAACAGGTCAGGAAGATATACATCACAATCAATTGTGCTGTACTCCAGTAATGCCGGACCATTTCAACGTACACAAATCATAAATGTGATTCGTCACTTAAACAGAATTATAGAGAAAAAACATGTGATCATCTCAATGGATGCAGAAAAGGCCTTTGATAAAATCCAACACCCATCTATGCTCAAAACTCTGGAAAGACAGGCATCAAAGGAACATATTTTAATTTTGTAAAAGCCATTTTTGATGACAAATCCATAGCCAACATTATGCTTAATGGAGAAAGAATGAAACCATTCCCACTAAATTCGGGTACAAGATATGCCTGTCCATTCTCACCACTCTTATTTGATATAGTGTTTGAAACCTACCCAGAGTCATCAGACAAGAGAAATAAATCCAGGAATTTGAATAGGAAAAGAGGAAGTCAAGCTATCTCTATTTGCCAATGATATGATCCTATATCTGGAAGACTTCTAGTGCTTATAAATATATTTAGCAAAGTGTCTAAATAAATCAACAGCTTTCCTATACTCCAGCAGCAATTCTGCCAAAGAAGAAATCAGGACATATATCCCACTCACAATAATCTCAAAAAGAATGAATTACTTAGGCATTAATCTTACAAAATATATAAACGACCTCTACAATAAAAACTATTAAATATTTAAAAAGGAAATTGAAGAAAACCTGATGAGGTGGAAAACATTCCATGTTCTTGGTTAGGCAGAATTAATATAATTAACATGGCCATTCTGACAAGAGTCCTGTACAGATTCAATGCAATCCCCATCAAGATAACAATGACATTCTTTGTGGATATAGAAAAAGCATTTCTCAAATTCATTTGGGATAGCAAGACCACCAGAATAGCCAAAACATTACTAAGCAAGAAACAGGAGGTTTTACAAACAGGAGCTGTCATAATACCTGATCTGAAATTATACTATAGAGCAATAGTAACAAAAACAGCATGGTATTGGTACCAAAACATGCAGGAAGACCAACGTAATTGAATAGAAGATGCTGAGACAAACCCACACGTTTTAACCATCTGATATGTGACAAAGGGGACAACAATATAGCATGGAGGAAAGACAGCCTGTTCAAATGGTGCAGACAATTGATATTGGATCCTTATCTTCTCACCCTGCACAAAAAATCAAATCAAAACAGATCAAAGAATTGGGATCTAAACCAGCAAATATACAATTATTAGAAGAAAAAATGGAATCAACACTCTACCATATCGATGTGGACACCTCCTTTCTTAAGACTCCCACAGCACAATGAGTGGGATCAATGAGTGGGATGCAATTAAACTGACAAGGTTCTGCACAGATAAAGAACTAGTCAAGAGTGTCAATGGAGAACCTAGAGAATGGGATAAAATCATTGCCTGCTACGCCTCTGACAGGGGACTAATATCCAGAGTATACATAGAAGTAAAAAACTTAACAGCAAAAATACAATCCAATCAATAAATGGACTATGGAACTAAACCAAAGCTTCTCAAAAGAGGTAGTTGAAAAAGCCAATAAATATATAAGAAAATGTTCTACATCACTAGCCATCAGAGATACGCAAATCAAAACTTCACTAAGATTCCACCTCACTCCAGTCAGAGTGGCAAAAATGAAGAATATGAACAATAACAGATGCTGGAAGGGTTGTGAGGATTAAGGAACACTAACATACTGCTGGTGTGACTGCAAACTGCCACTCTGGAAAGCACTGTGGAGACTACTCAAAAAACTAGGGATGGAACCACCTTATAGCGCAGCTATCCCACTCCTGGATATTTTCCCAAAACAGCTAGAATTGGCATACTAGAGACACACAGTTCCATCAACGTTAATAGCAACTTGATTTACAATAGCTAAACTATGGAACCAACCCAGATGACCTTCACTGGATGAATGGATTCAAAATTGTAAAATTATATATATATATATATTGTCTCGTATGTGGAAGCTAGAGTAAATTCTAAAATAGGATGAAATTTAGCTAAGTTTAATTAATGAACCCACAAATGTTGAAATTTCACATAAGGTTGGGGAACCATCTATGAAAGTGGAGGGAGAAGGAATGGAGGAAGGGATGAAAGAGGGAAAAGAGCGATTATCAATACAGCTGGGAACACTTGACTCCCATAAGAAGCCATACTATACACAGGCAGGCAGAGAAACTTAGAAATTTCACAATTAATATACATATATGTGCTCATTTGTATCTATATCATGGAGGTACTACAGAGCATGAGATCAGGGAATGTATGAAAAGAAGAGATCCTGGACTAGGATCAGCCTTAATTTACTTTGTCAGTATCCATGTATTCATGAATATATAACAATGATTTCCTCTGATATGTAAGACTATGTCAAACAAATAACTTTTTAAAAACATCGAAAGCAGTTCACAAGTGTCTAATATATAAAAGTACAGACCAAATAGTCCCGTTCAGGAAAATAGGGACATAGTAGGGATTGATCCAAAGCAAGACCATTTTCCAGCTGGGCAAACAAGTCATATAGTTCCATGTCTAGTATCTGGACCAATCCATTGCTTTTAAAATCAGGCTTACAGAAAATTTCAGGACATGGGCAAACTGCAGACAACTTTGTAGCCAGAATATAACATTAATGGCCTCTAGTCCAATTTCCAATTAATTCCTTCTTCTCCTCTGAACCTTCACAAGCCCTATCTTTGCTGTGGACACTCCTATCAGCATTCTGGTCCTCTGAGCCCCACCAGAATTGCCCATTAAGCTCCATTTACAGCAATAGAAAACTCTTCCAGGCTGCATCGCTAAACTCTCCAAAATTCCTCACATGATTTCCAAAAAGGTCCAAAAGCTTCTGAACCACATGTTCAGGTTTGTCACAGAAAGAAACCCACTTCTGGTATCAATTTCTGTTTTAGTCAGCTTTTTCACTGCTGTTACTAAAATCACCTTATAAGAATAAGTGAAGAAGAAAAGATTGATTTGGGAGTTCATAGTTTCACAGGCATTAGTCCAAAGGTGGCCAGATCCATTCCTTGGGTTCAAGGTCAGGCTGACATCATGGTGGAAAAGTGTGGCATAGGGCATAGGGTCAAGGCATGGCTCCAGGAAGCAGAGAGAAACTCTACACAATTTACAAATTATGTACACCAAAGGTACGCCTCCACTGACCCACCTCCTCCAGCCATAACATACCCACCTTCAGTTGCCAGTTGATCCCTACCAGGAGTTAGCTCACTGATTGGGTTAAGGCTCTCCTAACCCAATCATTTCACCTTAGCCTACTGCATTTTCACATGTGTGATTTCAGGGGACACCTCACATTCAAACCATAACAAGTGGCATGTGCAAGGACCCAGGTTCAAATCCCAACACCACTTACTCAACTAAGTGTTGTAAAAATAAAAACCAGATGAAAATATAAATAAAATTGATTTTCTCTCTCTCTCTCCCCCCCCCCCTTAAAATAAAAATGGACCACAACCCTAAATGTAAGATATGAAACTACTAGAAGAAAACATAGGGAAAAACACTTCAAGACATCAATGTAGGCAATGATTTTTGGCTCTGATCCCAAAAGGACAGGAAATAAAACCAGCTATAGACACATGGGATAACATCAAACTAAGAAGCTTCTGCACAGCAAAGGAAACAGTCACCAATTGAGAAGAACCTGCAGAGTAAGAGAAAATACATACTGAATATTCATCCAATGAGGAATTAACACATCCAGAATAAAGAAGGAAATCAAAAACTTAACAAAAACAAGTAATCCAATTTTAAAATAGGGGCAAGTTGTCGTGCTCGACCAGCGAGGTGGCAATAACGACACGTACGCTCTGGTTGCTTGCAGAGCTCGCTCTCTCGTGTGCTTTATTCAGGAAGTTGTACTGCTTATATAGCGAAGGTAACCCAATCAGCAGGTTGTTGCTACGAGGAAGAAAACTCTGCTGCCGGCTCCTATTGGTTGTCCCTAGGTGGTCAGATATTGCAAGCATATGAACCAGGAACAGCACAAGGTCAGCTGACTTGGTTTGGCCAGCTGCCAGCCGCCATCTTAAAGCTGCCTGCATGGCATGGCCCCCAGGTGCCGCCCACCACATCTCCCCCTTTTTGTTTAAGACGAGACCGTGCCTGTCTTAGGTTGCCAGGATAGAGCTACATTCTTACCCATCATGGGGTGTTGAAGTACAACTTCTTCAATCCCTGTCTTAGGTTGATATGTGCTCTTCCTGGTCTGACCCGTCTTTGACTACCGGTCTAGCATGCTCAGCCATACTTCAGGGGAGTGGCCAGCATCGATGGCTGGCAAAGTTTGGTGTAGAATTGCTGTCTGTTTACACTGGTTACCACGTAGCTTGCACATCCACCACACACTGATACCAGATATGAAACACAGGGAACCACCAAAAGCCAGGAAGCCAAACCAATTTCTTCCCCAAGCAACAACAGATTGGAAATCTACCACCAGTGATCATGGAAACAGAGGATATATCCCTACAAGCAATAATAAAACAAAAGGCATGAGACAAGTTATAAGTATGTCCTCCAAATAGTCCCAGGTCCAAAATAAAAGGAACTGTCGGTAGTCCTAAAGAAGAGTTTGTAGTGAACAGGGCAGGGTAAGAACTAGAGAAAGCAGACAGAGGTAAAGGACAAGGCCAGGCTTTTACAATATTCCAAAGTTGTCTCTGTTCCCCGCTAACAAGGGGGAGAAGTATCCCCAGCGCCAGGAGGATCATCACCATGCCGTTGCTCTTCGTCATCTTGAAGGTTGCCTTCCAGTTGTGCAGGCTTGATCAGTCGTTCAGGTACCCAAACTGGCGATGATGCGTCCTGTGGGAAAACACAAACAGATCCTCGGCTCCAGATTAACACTGGATCCGGGCCATTCCATTGACCTGACAAAACATCTTTCCAGAGCTGACGATCCAGCTCTATCAGCGTTGAATCAGATAGCTCGTCTAGATCCTCTCCGAGTACGGACGAGTTGAGCTTGCCTTAATTTCTTCTAATACTTCCTCTCCCTTTTGGACAATATCTTGTATTTTCTCTTTCGGGGTCTGCAAGGAACTGCGCACCAGATTCCATATGGCTAGCACTCCTACTGGGAGTGCTTTTTCCTTATCTTGCTTGCACAGTTCCTCCCCCAAGTGTTCCCATTGAGGGATATTCAATAGGACTTCCTCTAGAAACCAAGGGCAACACTTCTCCACCGTCCTAAGGAATGCCTGGGCCGTGGCCATTTTTAAAGGCATACCATTTCTTTTCAATAGTTCCTTAAGTGGTTGTTCCATTCTCATTCATGACATTTCCGAACCCATGGTGGATTTCAATCCCTAACAAAATTGCAACAACAACAATACTAAAGAACCACACCAACAGTAAAATCACAAAGACACACAGAACAAATTTTTTCCAACAAAACACAGGACATCCTACCCTAGCTCTAAGCTAGTGCTTCCTCTTCTCATGGGAGCCCAACACTAACCTCGAGGTTCCTTTTTTTTGATTGCAGCTTTTGAATTTTTACTTTCACTTCGGCACTCTTTCGATAGAGTTCTTGTCTATCTCTGACAACTTACCTTGCCTTAGCCACTTATCACTATTTTCGGAGGGTTCCCCATACGGGCCACCACCTGTCGCGCTCGACCAGTGAGGCAGCAATAACGACACGTACACTCTGGTTGCTTGCAGAGCTCGCTCTCTCGCGTGCTTTATTCAGGAGGTTGTACAACTTATATAGCGAAGGTAACCCAATCAGCAGGTTGTTGCTACGAGGAAGAAAACTCTGCTGCCGGCTCCTATTGGTTGTTCCTAGGTGGTCAGATATTGCAAGCATATGAACCAGGAACAGCACGAGGTCAGCTGACTTGGTTTGGCCAGCCGCCATCTTAAAGCTGCCTGCCGGGGGCGTGGCCCCCAGGTGCCACCTGCCACAGCAAGTGATCTGAATACACATGTCAAAATAAATCCAAATGGTCAACAGATTTAAAAAAAAATGCTCAATATCATCACCCATTAGGGAAATGCATAGACTGTCTTCTTCAGAGTTACAATGGCTTTTTTTTTTTTAGAGAGAAACACAGAAATAATGTGGGTGACGTTGTGGAGAAAAAGGAATCCTGTACGCTGTTGGTAAGAATGTAAGTCAGTACAACCTTCAGGGAGGCTCCTCAAACAAAAAAAAAATCAAGCTACCATCTAGTCCAGCAATCCACTCATGGTATAATCCAAAAGGAATTTAAGTCAATGTACCAAAGAAACTGCTTTGTATATTGCAGCACTATTCACAGTAGCTATGATACAAAATCAGCCTAGTCTCCATCATGGGTAAGTGGTAGAGAAAATGTGGTGTATGTACATAGTGGAATATTATTCAGCCAAAAGAATGAAAGCCTGTCCTGCTCAGCAACATAGCTGAAGCTAGAGGGCATTATGTTAGGCAACACAGAAAGACAAATAATACCGCAGACATATGTAAACTATGTTGGACCTGAATGTAGAATGGTGATTACTGGAGGCTGGGAATTGGGGAGGGGCAGAAGGAGACTGGGTTAGATCAGTGCACACTGTATGTTGGGATATCACACCAAATCACGTGAATTTGTATCATTAGCACATGTTAAAATAAGGTAGACTGTTACTGGAGGAAAGTTGTATTAAAGATCCCTTTCAGTAATGGGACAAGTTATTAGTGAGGGAATTCCAGTCTGCTGAGAGCGTTTATGATGTCTCTTGCCAACCAGGATGGTAGCAGTTTGTGTTTTTCTCGGAATCTTTTTAAACGACAGCATAATTGCACTTCCTCCTCTAGTAATGCTGGATTGAGAGGCATTCAATCCTTTTTGCAGCACTCTGCACACAGGATTCCAATTCAGGTGAGTTCAGTATCAAGTTGGTTCAAATTTCTGACCAGACCATCTTCTCTGTGCCTGACTCTGACACAGTAAGAATATGGAATTAGACATCTGACCAGACATTCTTCTCAGTGCCTGACTCTGAATCAATACCTGAGTGACTCAGTAGGAAAGTGGAATTCGACATCTGGCAAGATTCTCCAAATTAGATAATCCAGAGGATATGGACAAATTTCTAGATACATACACCTATAAGGAAAAGATAACACCTCTCCTTATTAAGCTATCCCAAGAAATTGAAAAGAAGTGAATGAACTCTCCCAAACAACTGTAATTCTGATACCAAAACCCAACAAATACATATCAAAAATAAACAAATAAAATTATAAACTAGTATCCCTGATGAATATCAATGCAAAAAACCTTGATAAGGTTCTAGCAAACAGCATTCAAAAACACACCAGGAAGATAATTCATCATGATCAAGTTGGCTTCATTCCAGTATGCAAGGCTGGTTCAATAAATGTGATTGATCACTTAAAGAGAATTAAGGACCAAAACCATATGATCGTCTCAATTGATGCAGAAAGGGCCTTCAATAAAATATAGCACCCATTTATGCTCAAAACTCTAGAGAAAATAGGGATCAAAGGAACTTATCTTAAGTATGTAAGGCCATATATGCCAAACCCTCAGCTAGTATAATACTAGATAGAGAAAAGCAGAAATGCTCGCATGCTTGGTAACATAAAATGATAAACAGTAAAATATCCTCGGTGCAACCCAGTGTCTTGTGGGATTTATGAACAGCTGGGCCATGCTGAGACCACCTTGAGGGCACAGAGTGTCCTTGTATGGTGTCAAAGGCCAGCTCAATGGTTGGGCTGCAGCCAATTCTGACTACCCTTCCCCATCATCATCAGCACCCACAAAAACTGTGATCCACCACATAGCACAAGAAACCATGGAAACAAGTCCACTGATTCCTGTCCCTGGATGCTCAGGAAGGACAGTATCTGTGGAACCAATGTTGGCTTTTCATATCAAGAGAAAACTCTCCAAAATCACAAATGGCAGCAAAACCACGCCAAGTGTGCAGCAAGTAGCAGCAGGATGGCCCCATAGGCACTCAGGACTCAAGAGGGGTTAATACTCTCAGGGACCCAAGTGCACACGTGCACACAGGTCCTCCAGCACTGGCACACAGGGCCCTGCCCCACCAGCTGCAGTGTGCACCCAGGTCCTTGGTCCTCTAGCCCAAGGTCCTCTAGTCCTTGGTCCCCTGCCCCACCTTCTGCTCACCAGATACCCAAACGCATGGGTGCACCCAGGTCCTGGGTACTCCAGCGCTGGCACATGAGGCCCACCCCACTAGCTGCTTACACAGGGGTTTCCACAGGCCTGAAGGAGCTGCCAGCTCAATCACAGAGGAGATAGCTGGCCACATTGTGCCTCCCCAGGGAGAACATGATAGCTGCAACATGTGACAGTGGTGCATGCACACATGTGCGCACCATCACATGCACAGGCTGATGCACACCACAAGCTGATACACACAGACACACACATGCTGAAACAGACACACAGATTCATGCTCATGCTGAATAGAGACCCATGCACATGCATTTGCTGACACACTCGTGTGTGAGTGTGTACATGAACATATCTGAACTGTAGGGAGAAATGATCTTCATTTTCTTTCATATGTCTTGTTTGTTTGTTTGTTTTACTGGGAATTGAACCCAGGAGCACTTAACACTAAGCCACATCTGCAGCCCTTTTTATTTTTATCTTGAGACAGGATCTTGCTAAGTTTCTTACGGTCTCGCTAAGCTGCTTAGGGCCTCACTAAGATGCTGAGGCTGGCTTTGAACTTGCGATCTTCCTGCCTCAGCCTTCTGAGTCTCTGGGACTAGAGGTGTGTGTAGTTCTTAACTGGGACTCCCTGCAAACAAGACAGGAGAGCAGGAAAGAACAGAAGTGTATTAATGTGCTCCCACAGAAGAAAACCCAGAAAAATGAGTAACTCTGGAGAACATCTCAGCTACTGAAGGGGAGGAGAGCCCATGTAAGGGGAGATGCTGAGGGAAGTTAGGAAGCAGGGAGGCCACCCTTCCCCGTACCCCTCTTCTTCCTGGCAGAGGCTGTCTGCTCAGAGGAGATTCCTTCTTGCAAAGAGCAACTGCTCCGAGCTCCTTTTGCAGGGGCCCTTCCCTGAGAATATCTGTGTGCCAGAAAGGGACATTTTGAGTTGCGGTCATGTCTTAGGGTGGTGTGTTCTAAGTCCCAGAAGCACCCACACACATACACACCTGCACTGCTGTCAAGTACTTGTCATCCTAGCCCAGGGACTGTCTTTGGTCCAAACAAGGTGACACATCACAGGTTACTGTCCTGGTGACTGATCTGTCACAATGTTCTGGGGACACCTGTGGGGATGCAGGCAAGAAAAGAATAATCATCAGTGAAGTGAGGCAAAGCGATGGGGACAAAATGGTGCCCTTGAGGCATAAACAAAAGATGTGGAAGCCCCAGGATGTTATTTTCAAGCTGAGAAAGTGGTTCCAGTTTCTTCTGGCTGTTTAAACATCTACTTGAATGATGATGGTTTCTGGGTGTGCAGTCCCTTTTGCACTTCCCACAGATGTCAGATCCATCATTGTGGAAGTTGGAACTCTCAAGTCATGGATGCTTTCCTTGCCCAACACCAGGCTCATGGCTGAGCCTCTGTGCTGAAGACAGGTTGGTGGGAAGAGCAGGTGGCTCCGTATGCATCTAGAGGACACAGAACCTTCATCAGCAAATGAGAAACCTTTCTCAGGTTTGTGAAAGGCTAGATAGTCTGGAGAGTACTGTGGGGTCAGAACAAGGCTGTGGTCCACTCTCTCTGTGCCCCTGAGTGTGAGACCTGGCAAGCCCACCTTGGAGCAGTGGGCTCCCTGGACTGGCCCTGTGCTACCCCACAGGAGCCCCATGCTGACTTTGACCAATTAGCCCTCATGGCCATGGCTTGACTCCTAAGGGACCAGGGTTGGTTCCTGTTTCCAGCTTAAGACCAACCAGAGGAAATTTCGCACATGCACACTATCAGCCACCAGGAGGTTCCTCATCTGCCCCCTCCTGCTGTGATGCCCCTGCCCCTGCAGCTGTGTGGCCACTCCCTTGAACAATGGCCCCTACACTTTCCCTCTGTCTGGTCTTCTTCATTGCACCGTAGGAATACACGACTGAATGAGGGAAGCTCTGTGTAATAGATGAGTGACTCTAGCAGTGACCCCTGCGATGCATGGGTGAATGACTTTAGAAGACCTGAGGCACTGAGGACTCCAATATAAGAAAGGGCTTTGTGATGCAGCTTCCTGGTGCTCCTCGCTTCAGTGTGGGCCACTTCCAGGCCCAAAATGCACCAGGATTCTGAGATGCATCCAGCACGCTCAGTGGGGGCTAGGATGGGACTGTTATCAGGTGGCCAACATCTCCTACATTTTGACTGCATTGGGAGGGTCTGTATCCTGGAAGAAGATGAGCCATTTGGCCTAGGGATACTGTCCATGCAGTGGTCCCTGCCTGTGAGCTGTGCAACCGGGGAGGCTGAATTGAAAGAAGAGCACTGGCAAGGGTGGTGAGACCCTGTGTTCCCCGGTACCATGTTCTCCAGCTGACCCACAGAAGGACAGTTCTCCTGGAGGCTGATGGCAGATCTGCTGACCCACCGAAGGACTGCTATCCTAGAGGTCAACGGTAGTCCTCCTGACCCACAGAAGGACAGCTGTCCAGGAGGTCAGTGGCAGATCTGCTGACCCTCAGAAGGACTGTTGTCTGGAGGATGATGGCAGGTCCTGCTGACCCACAGAAGGACTATTATCTTGGAAGCCAATGGCAGATTTGCTGACCCACAGAAGGACTATTATCTTGGAAGCCAATGGCAGATCTGCTGACCCACAGAAGGACTATTATCTTGGAAGCCAATGGCAGATCTGCTGACCCACAGAAGGACTGTTATCTTGGAGGCCAATGGCAGATCTGCTGACCCACAGAAGGACTGTTATCTTGGAGGCCAATGGCAGATCTGCTGACCCACAGGACTGTTGTCCTCTGGCTAGCCCACACAGGTAATGATGGCAGATCCCACCTTCAGCACTCTGCTGGCAGCAGCAGTGTCACAAGATCTTCAATTCATCCTGTGGCTAGTGCCCTGGAGTCACCAGAGGCCCTGGATTCCAGCCCCTCATTCAGGGAGAGGGAGGCCAGATAAGCCTTGGCAAAACACCCTCAGGTGGGAGTGACAGAGCTGGGGCTTTGTAGGGAAACTGAGGCAGCATGAAGGCCCCCTTCTAACTGGAATTCTTGAGATCAGTCAGAAACATTTTAGACATGTCACTATGAGTAACAGGCATGACTTTACTGAAAGATAGGAAAAGGGAAAAGGGACACTCTCAAGGGAGAGAGTAGGACCTCTTAGAGAGGAATGGGTCCATGTACCCCTCCTGCACTCCAGTTTTTTGGGGGATCCTTGGGAAGTTTCCAGAAAGCCCTGCTCCAGTCCTTCTCTTGACTTTTGACTGACAACAGGATGACATCAGACTTCTAAGTCCCCACTGCCAAGACCACTGAAGGTCACCATGACCCATGCTGACCAGTTCTAACTGGATTCTTCACCATAAATTCTTACAGATTTTCTGTCTACAAGAAATGATCCTTATATCCGTGAGTTTTCAGTTCTGGTCTACAAAAAGCATCACAAAAGTCAGGGTAATGTAACTTGGGTTCCTCTTATTGGCATTATTTTGGGACTGCATTTCTCCTGCAGATAACAGGTGGTTTGTAGCCTGTCCACCTAGGCCAGGCAGGGCTGCAGGTAAATTGCTTACTGGAAAAGAAAGCTTGTTGGGGTCAGCACAGTGAGCACATTTTATAGAATTATCCCCTTAGCCTCATGTTCCCACTGCTCGTATCTTTAGATTAACATTTAAATTTATATTTGGATATGCATTTCTTCAGAAAAATTTCAAGTTGAACTGTTACTAGACTGGCTGTCCTTAACCTTAAGCCTGAGTTCCCTCCATGGAGATAATTTAGGAAGACCTGTCTTACCTAAAGAGCTTCCCATCAGTGTCAATCATGCACCGGCATCACCGCCACTTTCCTCCAGCCTGGGCACATGGCACTTGTGGGCCAGCTTCTGAACTTCCCAGGAGAATCTCATTTTCAACAGACAGGGATGCTTCAAGAGGCTGAGGCACATGATAAGATGAGTAACCTCATGAATGGATCTATCTGAATTGATTCATCAGCCAAAATCCATTGAGCATCTATCCTGTAACAAGTGCAGACTGGTGGAACTCTGCTCCCATGACTCTCAGCCCAGATGTGCACAGATATGCAGACTACAGCACGGTGGGGGTACCACATGCCATGTCTCAAGGCCGTTGCAGGATTCAGAGGTCAACTGGGAACATTCCCACAAAGGGACATGGACTTAGTTTTGAAATTTTTACTATCATTGGAAAATTCTCATTACATGACCATAAATGAACAAAGAGTGGACAAGAGACCTGAATTGAGTGTGATTTTCTTTAAGGGCAGGAAAGAGTGGACAAAAGAATTCTTCCACACTGACTTGGAGACTGCCAGAAGTCTGCCAATGCAGGAATGTCCTCTCTGTGCAGCAGTCAGTTGCCCCTGAGTCCCTGAGGCTAGAGATCTCACAGGTCTTTCAGGTTGGAGCCACAGAGCCACAGCCCCTGCCCTTTTAAAACATGTATAAATTTTTGAGACAGGGTCTCACTAAGTTGCCAAAGCTGGCCTTGAACTTGTGATCCTCCTGCCTCAGCCTCCCAAGTGGCTGAGCTCAGAGGTGTGTCCCCTACACTGCTCCCCTCCCACTGACTGCATGACCCTCCCACCCCAATACCTTAGGATCAGCTCCTACCTGACTTAATTTCATCTGTTACCTGATTCCCTTTTGCCGTGTATCCCACATATCCCCAGTTCCAAGATCAGGATGCGAACACCCGAGAGCCCATTGTTCTGCCACCTGCTGAGTGGAGGGAGACAATATTAGTCTCACTTTATTTCAGTGTTTTTTAGTATATTTTAGATTTTGTTAAATGAGCAGGTGTAATTTTTATATATAAAATTTTGTTTTCTTTTCCTTTAAATATTTGGGAAAATCCTTCTCTCATAAATGGAATTTAGATGACTTAATTGTGTTTCCACCTAAGAAGGTACCCACCTGGGGAGTCTATTATAGGGTTCAGTAAGGAGATCTGGCCTCTAGATCCTCACTAGATCTAGGTGGGCCAGGTGGCTGCCTGGCCCAAGGGAGCCATGGGGACAGTTCGGCACTGTTAAGACTATCATCTTGCTTTCTGGGGCTGGGCACTAATCCTGACCTCAGGCCCTGAAGGAAGTGGGTCCTTGTTCAGAGTCCCACCTGATGACTCCTCACATCCTCACCTGCAGCCTTCTGCAGACTCTCTCACAGGACAAATGAAGGGGTGAGGTCCACCTACAGATGCCAAGTCTCTATGGTTCTTCCTCTGAGTGCAAAGCAGCAATGATTTGCACTGTATGGACAGGTGGTGGTATGGTGATGGAGCGGTGGATAGCATGCAGACTGTGGGGACAGCTACCTGCACTATACAGATAGGTAGTGGGTGTGGTGACAGCTACCTGCATTGTGTGGTCAGGGAAGTGGCTACGGAGAAGGCCACCTGTGTTGTTGGCTGAGTAATGGCTGTGGTCACAGCCACCTGCACTGTGTGGATAAGTGGTACATGTCCTTCATTGTGTGGACGGGGTGGTGCATGTGGTGACAGCCACCTGTGCTGAGTGGATGGGGCGGTGGCTGTGATGAATTTCCCAAATGTGTGACTGAGTTGTTTTAGATGTGTGGTATCTGAACTGTTTCTGAGCTCGTATTTGTGATGATTTCTTATGCATGAACGTTGTAGCTATGAATCCCACCTACAATCATGCTTGATCTATGAATGGTTTGCTGGAGGTATGACAGGGACCTTCGTAATACTCCCTCCCTGGTCTTCCTGTGTTTGTTGAAGTATCAAGTTTCCCAGCTGGATTATTAAATTATTCTAAGTTGGTTAATATGTAATCACTTTGTGCTTTTTATCAGAGAGAAGGACAGTAAGAGAGAGAGAGATAGGGAGAATCAATTTTTATTGAATTTTTTCACATGTTTTTCATTGCTGATGTTTAGTTGTGTACGTGGGTGCTAGGGTTTGAACCTATGTACTCGTGCATGCCAGGCAAGCACTGTAACCACCAAGTTACTGCTCAGCCCCTGAACATTACTTTTGCAAACAGAATAAAATGTAATAAATATTTTTAAAATAGAGATTTTTTAATATCAATGTTGCAGATATTGCTTTTAAATAGAATTAAATGGTACAAGAAAAAGTGTATAAGGAAAAAGTCCTATAAATATGTGATCAGTTTTGAAAAGGATAATACAGACCACTCATTACCTTCAAAGCCCCTGAGTGCAAAGAGTGTGGGGAACCTGTAAATGCTGTGTGCTACCACTGTAACCTGACACCTGATCTTCCCCAAATTGTTTAATACAGTTCTTTCCAGATCTCATTGGACTTCCTTCTCCAGTCATTGGCTTTGCTGAAGAGTAAGAGGAAGTCTGGGGCTTTCCTCTACCGAAGACTGTGATCCTGTATCATGCTGTCGTTCTTAAAAGAACTCTACTTTCGACATCTTAAAAAAAAAATTCCATGGTGACATGTATTTCTCCTGGGTCAGAGAAACCTCATTCTCCAAATGTCATGAGTGCTGAAGATCAGTTCTACAGGGTCTCTACATGCACCCATGAATGATAGGTGGAGTAATGAGGTGCTGTTACTGAAATGAGGTATGTATGTGTATGTTTATGGTCTGTATGGGATGTGTGTTGTATGTGATGTGTTTGGTTTGTGGTGTGTGTGGTGTGGAGCCCAGTGGGAAAAAGACCTCGGAAGTTCAAGTTGGGACACCTCTGGCACCTGTTTCAGTTGAGTCTTACACAGATGACACCTACCCATGTGTGCCCTCTGCCAAGTGAATAGGAAGGGGTGGCACCTTCTGCAGAACCCTTTCAGCTCAGGTGGCCTTTCCTTCCCAGATCCATGGACAGAGGTCATGCTTCCTATTGGAGCACCCCAACAGTCTCCTGGAGCAGCCATAGGTCCTGTGCAAGCCTATCTGTGCCTCCAGGTGCCTTCTTGCTGGAAAGGAGTGGACTGCCCTGAGCTCAGCCTTTTTGGCCTGACCCTGTCTGAATGAAGGAATGCTGAACAGTCCTGGGTGGGCAGAGTGGTGTGGGAGCCCATGTGGTTGGGGGAGGAGAGACACACCCTGCAGTGAGGACCAGCCATGTCACCTGCTGTGCTCTGTGCAGGTCCAGGTGTCCTGCCTGCTCTGAGGGGACCTGGTATCTCACCACTTTGGCCATCACACCTGGTTTGCAGGCCCCACCTCAGCTCTGCCCCTCTCCCCTGTGGCTTGGAACTGGTCTTCTGGTCTGCTGTCCCTAAGGTTAGCAATCATAGCTAAGGAGCATTGGGCACCACCATGCACAAGAACCACTCTGAGAGCCTCACAGCTTCCTGTGAACTAAAAGCTACTGCTGTACATAGGGAAGAGCAAGGCACAGAGATGTGGCATAGTTTTCCCATGTCTCAGAGCCACAGCTGGTAAGGCCTGGATCCTGTCTGCTGGCTCTGGAGTCCAGAGCTGACCTGTGCTGCTTTGTCTGTGGTTGCAGGTCATAGTCTTTAAAAATGTTCAGGTTTATAAGTTTCCATTTCCATATGCTTTTAGTGTGCAAATAAAATCATTTAAAGGCAGATTGGTGACAAAGATTCTCTCCTCAACCAAACTCTTGTCAGACCCCTCTGGGCTTTTCCACAAGGCCTCATCATTGGGCCTTCCATCTCCAGCCCAGAAATAGTGAGAACCTGCTAAGACAGGCTGATCAGAACCCTCTTCTCCATACCTGATTAAGCTCCTTATCCGCACCCCTCAGGGGATGTCTGGCCACAGGGGCCTGCCCTCAGCAAGAATCCCCAGTTGTTGTGGCCAGAATCCCTCTCACCCAGTTTCCTCTGCTGTGTGATTTTCCATCACCAATCCACCTGCTCCCTGGCTATACTGTCCCCAGTGGCCCACACGAACAATGTGCTAGAGTTCCTATCTTCCTGCAACCCCTCCAGCATCTTTTATTGTTATATTCCTCATCTTTGCCAGTCTGACTGGGGTGAGGTGAAATCTTAATGTAGTTTTGATTTGCATTTCTCTGATTACGATTGATTTAGAACACTTTCTCATGTATTCATTGGCTTGCTCGAGTTCCTGTGTTGAGAAGTTTTTAGTTCTGGGGAATTTTTACTTAGTTTTTGTTTAATTGATCTATCCATTGATGGGAGAGATGTGTTAAAGTCATCCAGTATTATTGTTTTTGAATCCTTTCACCCAGTGAGGGGCATCTGGGTTGCTGCCATAGTTTAGCTATTGTAAATTGAGCTGCTATAAACATTGACTTAGCTGTGTCTCTGTAGTATGTGGATTCTAGCTCTTTTGGGGAAATACCCAGGACTGGGATAGCTGGGTCATAAGATGGTTCCATCCTCAGTTTTTTGAGGAGTCTCCATGCTGCTTTCCAGCATGGCTGGCTATACAAGTTAGCAGTCCCACCAACGGTGTGTTAGTGTTCCTTTCTCCCCACAACCCCTCCAGCATCCGTTACTATTCATATTCTTCATTTGCTATTCTGACTGGAGTGAGGTGGATTCTCAGTGAAGTTTTGATTTGCATTTCTCTGATTGCTAGTGATGTAGAACATTTTCTCCTATATTTATGGACTTTTTGGACTTCCTCTGTTGTGAAGTTCCCTATCCCATTTATTGATTGGATTATTTGTATTTTTTGGTGTTAAGTTTTTTGAGTTCTGTGTGTATTCTGGATATTATAGTCCCCTGTCAGAGGTGTAGCAGGCAATGATTTTCTCCCATTCTATAGGTTCTTTTTTGACACTCTTGATTACTTCTTTAACTGTGCAGAAGCTTTTCAGTTTAATGGCATCCCACTAATTGATTCTCGGCTTTACTTCTTGCATTATGAGTGTCTTGATAAAGAAGGAAGTGCCTACACTGATGTGGTGGATTGTTGATCCTATTTTTTCTTCTAGCAATTGTATAGTTGCTGGTTTAATTTCTAACTCTTTGATCCATTTCTATTTGATTTTTCTGCATGGTGAGAGATAAGGATCTAATTTCAGTTTGGGCATATGGCTGTCCAGTTCATCCAGCACCATTTATTGAACAGGCTATCTTTCCTCCATGCTGTATGTTTGCCCCCTTTGTCAAACATCAGATGGTTAAAGATTTGTGGGTTTGTCTCAGTATCTTCTATTCTGGTGCGTTGGTTGTCATTCCTATTTTGATAACAATACCAAGCTATTTTTGTTACTATAGTCCTATATTATAATTTCAGGTCAGGTATTGTGATACCTCCTGTTTCGTCTTTCTTGCTTGGTAATATGTTGACTATTTTGGGTTACTAGTTATTCCAAACAATTGAGAATTGCCTTTTCTATATCCATGAAGAATGCCTATTGGAAAAAATTCAATAAAAATTGATTCTCCCTCTCTTTCTCTCCCTTTCTCCCTCCCTCTCTCTCTCTCTCTCACTGTCCTTCTCTCTTAAAAAAAAGTAATGTTCATTACAATTGATAACTTGGTATCTGATAAAAAGCACAAAGTGACTACATATTAACCAACTTATAATAATTGCACTGACTCTATAGTGGATTTTTCACAGAATGGCCATTTTCATTATATTGATTCTGCCTAATCAAGAACATGGAATGTTTTTCCATCTTCTCAGCTGTTCTTCAATTTCTTTTTTTAATGTTTGATAGTTTTCATTGTAGAGATCTTGTATATCCTTTGTTAGATTAATGCCCAATTATTATATTCTTTTTAAGGTTATTGTGAATGGGATGGATTTCCTGATTTCTTCTTTGGCACAATTGCTGCTAGAGTATAGGAAATCTATTGATTTATGAGTGTTGATCTTGTAACCAGCAACTTTACCAAATTCATTTATAAGCTCTAGATGTCTTCTGACAGAGCTCTTTAGGTCTGCTAGGTATAGGATCATGTCATTGGCAAATAGAGATAGCTTGACTTCTTTTCCTATTCAAACTCTTTTGATTTCCTTCTCTTGTCTTATAGCTCTGGCCAGGGTTTTGAGAACTATATTAAAGAAGAGTGGTGAGAGTGGGTAGCCTTGTCTTGTACCTGAATTTAGTGGGAATGTTTTCAGTCTTCCTCCATTAAGTATACCGTAGGCTATGGGTTTGTCATAAATGGCTCTTACAAAACAAAAATTTATTCCTTTGATCACTATCTTCTCCAGAGTTTTGAGCATAAATGGGTGTTAAATTTTATCAAAGGCCTTTCTTCATCAATTGAGATGATCATATGGTTTTAGTCTTTAAATCTGTTTAAGTGGTGAATCATATTTATTGGTGTTGAACCAGCCTTGCATTCCTGGAATGAGGCCCACTTGATTGTGTTGTATTATCTTTTTGATGTGTTTTGGGATGTGGTTTGCTAGAATTTTATTAAGGATTTTTGTATCTGTGTTCATCAGGGAAATTGGTCTGTAGTTTTCTTTTCTTGATGTATGTTTGTTTAGTTTTGGTGTCAAGGTTATGTTTGCTCCTTAAAAAGTATTTGGGAGGATTCCATCCCATTCAATTTCATGGAATAGCTTACTCAGGAGAGGTATTAATTCTTCTATAAAGGTCTGGTAGAACTCTACTGAGAATTATTAGGTCCTGGACTTTTCTAATTTGGAAGGCCTTTGATTGCTGTTTCCATTTTGTTACCTGAGATTGATTCGTTAAGATTTTCATTGTCTTCCAGTGTTAATTTGGCAGTGTCATATGTAGCTAGGTATTTTTCCGTGTCTTCCAGATTATCAAACTTGGAAGAGTATAATTTTCCAAAATAAGTTAGGATAATCCTTTGCATTTCAGTTGAGTCTCCATTTTCATCTATGACTTTCTTGATTTGCTTCACTTCATTCTTCCTTTTGGTGAGGTTGCCTAGGGGTCTGTCAGTTTTATTTTCTTTTTCAAAGAACCAACTCTGCATTGATTCTTTGTTTTGTTTTTGTTTTTTTTTTTATTCTCAATTTCATTGATTTCAGCTCTGGTCTTGTTTGTTTCCTGCCATGTATTGGGTTTGGGATTGAACTGTTCCTCTTTTTGTAGGGACTTGAGTTGGAGCCTAAGTTTATTTATTTGGTCTCTCTACTGATTTTTGATTAAGGCATTCAGTGCTATAAATTTACCTCTTAAGAATGCTTTCATACTGTCCCATAGATTTCACTATGTTGTATCATCTTCATTACATTCAAGATTGCTCAGCCTGTCTTCATTATCTGATGTTTGTTCTCTGAGAGCTGAAGTTCTATTTTCTCCTGAGTTTACTCTGAAATTAATATCTTCCATTGAGCTTTTAATTTGGTTGACTGTGTTTCTCAATTCTAAGAGTTCTGCTACATCTCTTTTCAGAATGTATAGCTCTTTACCAAAGTGGTATCTCAGCTCCTGAAATTGCTCTCTTATTTCCTTCCTTAAGCTTTCTTTTAATTCTTTTATTGTTTTAGTAATCAGATTGTTGATACTTTCTTCTTGGTTTTCATCCAGGACCCTATCCATGGACTCCTTTCCTATGGAAATGTGGGTTTGAGTTAGAATTGTTTCCCTTTTTCTTCATTTTCTGGGCCAGAGAGTGGGGCCTGTGAGTAGGGCCTATTTTACTTTGGGGATGTTGATGAGTTGGGGAGTTTTGTCTCTTTGGTAATTTGGGCTGGGTGCATTTGAGAAGTTGAGATTATCAGCAGGTTCCCCAATCTATACTTAATTATTGGCCTTTGCAATTTAAAATACCTCAGAAGATAAGCCAAAAGAAACAATATGAGCAGTTAATGAGTACAATAAATAGCGTTAACCTGGTTACTTTGTTCCTTCTGAAATTGTTACCATGTTAATTACCACCTATGAGTGGAATGGTAGGATTAGTAACTATGTTTAGGACACTATTAGACATCAGCCTATAACTGGATTAAAAGCAACCAAGCATTATCAAATTTGGCATTGACATTGGATTTCCATTAAAGACCTCGATAAGGATGAATAGACAATATGGTCAGTTAATGCTTACAATAAATAGTGTTGAACTGGTTAATCTGTTCCTTTTGTAGTCCATTCACTATTAATTATCACCTATGGAATGGAAGATGTGATTAGCAGTTATCTTCACATGGAGCAAATTGATGTTAAGCTTACAGACCTCTGAGAGTAAAGAACTGAGGTAGGAAGGTAGACAGTCTTATTATTATGTAGCTAGAGCAGAGAGTGTATAGATATACTGTAAGAATATTCTGATAACCAAAAATAAAAAAACAAAAACATATATATATATATATATACATATGTGTGTGTGTGTGTGTGTGTGTGTGTGTGTATAGAGAGAGAGAGAGAGAGAAAGATCGGAAGAGACTGGAGGAATGATGCTGGGGAGGTGTGAGTGTTAGAAGAATAGAATTTGGCTATTGCTGGAGAATAGAGAAGATGTGGACTAATGTGCTTTGCAACCCTTGCCTCAGGTAGTGTGGCAAGTACTTATATTTACATTAATACAAGTGTTCAAGGGAAGGGTCAGAAATAAGTAAGTAGAAGGAATAAACAGGTAAGCAACACTTACTACAAACACACATGCACGCACACACACACACACACACACACACACACACACACACACACATAAAAAATTAAAAAAAAAACAGAAAAAAAATCAAACTCTGATGTAAAGTCTGACCAATTATCTTAGACTGTTGTCCCAGCATCTGGGGCTTGCTACTTGGGAGGGGTAGGAGAAGGATTTGACCTCAAGCAACTCTTGGACTCCCTGATCCAATTATCTCTGGTTTTACTGCCCTACAGGCTAAACCTGCTCCAGGCTTTCCTCTCCTCTCCCATTCTGCTGAATTTTCCCTGGGGCTGATGGAAATTAGCATCCAAAGCAGATTTCTATCCACCTCGTCTGTATGCTCAAATTGTCTGCAGCCTGTGTCACTTTGGGCTGGAAGGGAGGACAATGATCTCTCCTCCAGAGCAGAGATGTCATGATTTTTCCCAGTTTAAGCACAGAGCAGAGTTTCTGTTTGCACTCTGCCCATTCTTAGGAGAGTGTAGGATCCTGACAGAACTGTGGGGAGATATGTATTAGATTCCCAGCTCCATCTCTCTGCCTATTTGTTCAAAATTACTACAGTCCAACCTCCTCATAGGTGAGAAGGGGAGTCTGCCCCCTCCTCTGCAGCAGAGGCACTGAGAGAACCTGCTTTCATCCCTACATGGCTTTTCTAGGTGCAGTCGGTTTCTGCGTAGCTGAAGGAATCAGACTGAGTTGCACAGGGTCTCACCCACTGTTGTATTGATTGAGAAAGGAGGTCAGTCCCTGGTGACTGGCTGGGTCTGCATGAGTTCCTCTTTTCCACTTGCTTGCTACACCCAAGTCTCTGAGTCACTGATCTCCCTGCAGGATAGATTTCCCAGCATTTCTTCCTTTCAGGTCGAGGACAGTTCTCAGGTGCACCTTGCCTGAATTCCACCATTTTCCACCTCCCAACCTATGTCTTCTGATTAACAGTAACATTTACATTCGGGGCTGGAGCAGTGGCTCAGTGGTGTCAGTGCTTGCCTCACATGCTCAGGGACGCAGGTTTGTACCCCAGCATCACGTACACAACGAAGTGTCTGAGCAACGAAAGCCACATGAAAAACTAAGTAAAATTAATTGTCTCTTTCTCCCTCCCTCTCACTGTCCCTCTGTCTTTAAAGAAAAAACAACATTTACATTCAATATTATTATTGAAAAATGATTTTTATTTTGTGCCATTTTTATTTATTTATTGTGTTTAAATTACATTTGACAATCCATCCAATGTAATGCCTTTCTATGTTGGTTTTCATTTTCATTTTCATTTTTTTATTGAGGAGTTGTGTTGTTGTACAATCATAAATGCCTATAAAGTAACAATATGATATGCATTTGATCCTCATCCAGTATCACCCCCACCCAAGACTCTTGATCCTTCTATATTTCCCTCCATAACAGGTATAAATGCCCATATGTATGTATGTATACATACATATAATTAAATGACCACATAAGTATTATTTGGCTTCCTGGGGGGAGGTAAAGAGTAGTCTACATTGTTAATTGTCTCCCTCCCTATCCTCCCTCTTTCTCCCCTCCCCCTCACCCTACATATCTATGCTTTCCCTAGATTATGTGTATTAGACTTCAATGAATCTAATACATGAGCCTGTCTACCTTTTGAGGCAGAAAAAGTTAGGCAATTCAGTGTAGGCAGAGCAATGTGGGTTGATAAGATCATCTTTTCCAAGAAGGCAAAGACATCCCCCAATGCTAATGAGGGTCTGATAAGATAGGCCCAGATGCAGGCACTCCCTGCTGCTAAGCAAGGAACCACAATCTTTCTTGGCACCTAAGGCATGGATCAAAGAACCTAATGCATGGATCAGAGACTGGACCAGAATTCCCAGCGCCTGTACAGGGGCAGGGAAGCAGTGACCAATCCAGGAGAGGTTGTCATATAAAAGGGGCAAACTTCACTGCCTCATCGGCTCTGTCCCCCTCCCCTACTCTGGGGGAAGTCTGCTCTTTTCCCTATGCTTTACTTTCTGTGCTTTCTATAATAAAACTTTTCTACTACGCTTACCTCAGTGTCCCTTGGTTTCATACTTTGACTCCGAGAGTACTTTGACTCCGAGAGGACACCGGCATCACTTTCACCCTAGCCTAGGTTTTACTCTATGCTCTACATCATTTTAAAAAAAAAATTTTTCATGAAATATTTTATTGAGTATGTTTTGTAGGGTAGGCTTTTTAGTTATGAATTCTTTTAGCTTTTATATACCATGGAAGGTTTTTATTTCCCTTTCAAATTTGAAACTTAATTTTGCTGTGTGAAGTATTCTTGTTGGCATCCATTTTCTTTCAGAACTTGGTATGTATTATTCCAAGTTCTCCTAGCTTTTAATGTCTGGATTGAGAAATCACTTGATATCTGGATTGGTTTACCTCTGAATGTGAGAAGTCATTTTTCTCTTGCAGCTTTTAAATTTCAATCCTTATTCTCTGTTAGGCATTTTAATAATAATGTGTCTTGGAGTGGATCTGTTGTGATTTTGTGTATTTAAAGTCCTGTATGCCTCCTGTATTTGAATTTCCAGTTCATTCTTAAGGTTTGGAAATTTTTCTGATATTATTTTATTAAAAAGATTATATATTCCTTTAGTTTGTGTTTAACATCTTTCATCTATCCCAATGAATCTTAAATTTGGCCTTTTAATGTTATCCCAGATTTCTGAATATTCTCTTCATGGCTTCTAATCTTTTCTCCATGGTCAACTTTATTTTCAAGATTCTATACTTTGTCTTTGAGGCCTGAAAATCTGTCTTCAAAGTGGTCTATTTATTGGTGATGCTTCCATTGAATTTTTAATTTGGCTCATTGATTCCTTCATTTCAAGGATTACCATTTGATTCTTTTCTCAGAATATCTCTTTATTGAAATGGTCTTTCAGGTCCTGTATTTCCTCTCTGATTTCATTCCTTACATCATCTTCGAGCTCATAGAACACTTTTATTATGAACTTTCTAAGTTCTTTCTCTGACATTTCCTCCACTGTGGTGTCAATTAAGTCTATCATTCAAGCATTATGGACTGTTTGTAATGGTTTATTCCCTTGCCTTCTCATATTGTTTGTATTTCTACCCACCTATTGGTACAGGTCTGAGTTTTCTTTTAAGTGAAGGGCTACTTTGTGAGCTGCTTTTTCTTAATAGCCCTGGGTTGGGTAAACATACAGATAATGATATTGTAATTCAATGTGTGACTGTTGATCCCAGTATCAGCACCACAGTAAGTGATATCACTGAGCCCTATTTACTGTAATCACTTCTAAGTCAAGCCTCATTCTATTCAACCTTATGAGAAACAAAAACTTATTGCAATTATTCTCTGCAGTTCCTCAAATTCAGGTATAAACCTGTAATAAGTTCTGGAACAGGAAAAAAATGAGTTGTTAAAATTTAGTAAACTTACTATAACCATAAGTGAGGGCTAAAAGGAGGGAAGATGGAAGATTGGGCAAGAGAGAGAATAAATGGATAATTCCCACCAAGATAGAAAGGAGAAATAGGAAAACAAAGGTATGAAGATAGAAACTATCAGATGAAATACACTCAAATAAAATGTTGGTTATTGGGTTAATAGTTAAGGAGTTTTTACATGATCAGTGTTAACCTTGGAGTTGTTTATAGTATATATGCCAAGGTGAAGCAAATTCTTAATGACTCTTGGTTTGGATTTCACTATGGTTTGGGCATTTAGCAGATGTTCATCAGCCTTTGACTTTGGATCTCTCCCAAGTTACAGAGGCACAGGATCCGATACCTAGCTGCTAGTAACTTCCTAGGAGCAGCTTCTGGTGCGTCAGCTCAGGGGCCTCTGCTGACTGCACAGAAGGAGCAGTGTTGAGGTTGGCTGCTTCTGCTCTGTGCAGTAATAGTTCAGGATGCAGGCTCTGGAGTGCCCCTGTGCTTGCTATCGGCCACTGTGTAACTGTTCCCCTCTGCTGGATCCTGTTCACATTAGTGAAGGTCCGGGGACTGTCTGTGAGGGCAGAACTATCGATTTTCTGTGGGTAATTTGTGATGCTGAAGGTGTTCCCCAGCTGTCACCATTCTCTGAGACTGAACTTAAGGGTCTCTGGTGGGTCAGCTGGACTCCAGTGAAAGGCAGGTGTTGATCCTGCTTCTTACTAAGTCTGATGCATGATCCTGCAAGTGCCCAAGCTATGCCTGTCACTCGCCAGTTGTGGTCACTGCTCATGCTATGCACCTGTCACGGCTGGGAGAATCCCCTTCCTGCTGCCTAGATGCTGACTATCTCCTGCTGGGTCTCTGTGCCACTGGGTATACAGGCAGCTTCCCTCTGGCATAGCCATGTCCTACATCCTGGGAACTGTCCCTAGGCTCCACAGTTCCTTGCCTCAGTGTCAGTGGTCAGGGCCTGGTGAATTTGCTTTCCTTTGGGGTCAAGACTGCTTCGTTATCTCTGAGTTGAGCAAGTGGACACTGTGCAGAGCTTTTCACCCTTGCCTGGGTCACACCTCCCTGGCACAGATCCCCTCCAGCCTGCTCCACTTCCATTGTTCACAGTAAGGGGGGTGGTGTGAGTTTTGGCTATTAGTGGTCCTTCTAGAAGTTCTTTCCGGCCAGATTCTTAAGCGGTCATGCTGCAGGGGGCTTCCCTCTGGTACAATTTGAAGCTGTCTGGGCATGGGAGGATGTTGTGCTGATTTAAAATGGTAGTGGGTCACCTGAAGGCTCCAAAAGATGGCTGTGGACCCCTGGCAAGCTGTCTGTGCTCTTTTAAGGCCCCTTCAGTTACCATCACACTTTAAATTTTGTCTGTCTTTCCAACAATTTTTAAGTGGGTGGGCTTGAGGTTGCCTCTTCCCCTCTCACCACTTTTATCCACAGGTTTGGGTTAGGGTTAGGGCGCTATGAGTTTGTTTCCTACTCTGGCTCTTCAGGTCTCAGACTATGAAATAGGGAGTCTTTGAGCATTTAATTTGTCACTGATCATCTGATTCTGCTTTTCTTTTGCTGCCTCCTTCTGTGTTATGAAATTGAACTCACTTTTGGATTGACTATTTTCCAGCAATAAATGTCCTTGATCAGGGAGGAATGAGGTGTGTAGGGCATATGTCTTCTGTTAAGGAAATCTTGTCCTAATGACTGGTCATTCAGGATGAGAAGAATGGACATAGAGAGCAACAAAAGTCTGTGGAAAGGGGTCCTGTGTGCTGTCCAGCTGGTACAATTGAATGTGTTTATAAGGGCTTGAATAATGATCTTTCAGAGGTGGAGAGGAGCTAGCTCAGTGGTACAGTGCTTGCCTGGCATGTGTGAGGACCCAGATTTGATCCCCAGAAGCACATACACAACTAAGTGGAGGAAAAAAAAAAAAACCAGGTGAAAAACTAAAGTTAACTTTCTCTCTTAAAAAATAATGATCTTGGAGCTGGAGCAGTGGTTTCATGATTATGGCACTTGCCCAGCATGCGTGAGTACACGGGTTCAAACCCCAGCACCCACATACAAAACTAAGTGTCAGAGCAACAAAAGCCATATGAAAAACTCAATAAAAATTCTCTGTGTCTCTCTCTCACTGTCCTTCTCTCTTAAAAAAATAATAATGATCATCCATATCAAAAGTATACTGGTGCAAAACCAGAATTTGGTCTTTTATCTGTTAATTTTTTTCTTGAATTATTGATCATCTTGGTCTTAACAAGAGGTTATAACAGGCCTGGAAGAAAGACTGGCTTAGGGATGTCAGCCCTGGAAAAGTGTATAGAACTTCTGAATTAAAACCTTGTTTCCTTGTCCTTTCTTCATGTCTCCTTCCTACCTAATTTTTTTATTCCATCTGTCCTGCCTCAATAAGGCTGGCCTTTTTCCAGGCTGTCTGGGATCTCAGGGCTGCATTTTAACTTCCCGTGATGACTTGACAGCATCCTGGGAGCATTTGCCTGTGCCACACTGGTCTGGCAGAGGGTCCTTACGCTCCTCAGACTTGCATGTCGCACTTCACCTGTCTTCGCTTGGACTATGTTTGGATCCTGGTTTTGTTTTGGAACTTGCTTCTTTTTTTTTTTTCTTTAATCAGTGTTTGCACTGACCGTGTTTTTATTTTGACAGCATCCTGAAGCAGCATGTTCATTGTGTGTTTCTCTAATCCTGGAGTTTTACCAGCTGAGGTCAAGCACTTCCAGTGTTCCCAAATATTTGCACAGAGACTAGTTCCTAAACCTCCCTCACTGGGTTCAGTGCTCTTCAACAGGTGTCCTATGCTTTCTCAGCCTTGTGCTAATGGGGCTGTTGGGCTCAGCAGTCCTTGGCGAGAGGCATGTGAGGTTGAGAGCTTGGGTTGGGGGGTTCTGCTACTGTCTTAGTGCCCAAGTGGCAGCTGATGTTTATATATTTGGAGAAGACCCTGTGTAGGAGTTTCTGGGCCTCTTCTGGCTCTTTGCCACCTGACTGACCTCCAAAAGACAGCACAGTTCGTATTCCTAGAGACAGAGAGGGTCAATTTTCTTTAGTTTTGTTGTAGCTTTTGTTGCTCCGACACTTTGTTGTGTATGTGGGGCAGGAGGTTGAACATGCATCCTCCTGCATGCCAGGCAAGCACACAACAGCTGAACCACCACTCCAGTCCCCCATTCTCATTTTTAAGGTTTTGTGGCTAGTCACCTCTGGAAAGCCCACAAGCATACTTGATTTTTTTCTTTTTTTCTACTTTTCATCTTTTTTTAAAAAGTGCAGTCAAGTTACAAGGCTTTGGGTTTTTACAGAAGCCTGCAGTTTTGGGTCCTTCCTAGAATGATAAATGTGGTGTGGAAACAAACACATGGAAGCATATTAGGTCAAAAGTTTCTCTGTAGAAGGTAATTTGCTGGGCAGGAGGGTATGCTCATTAAAACTTTAACAGATACTAAGTTGACTTCCAGAAGTTTGTACCATGTTGGGCTGCCAACAGTGGGTGAAGGTCTGTTGGACCCTCCCACAGCCAGAGTTATGTTAATTTGCATTTTATTGCTAGGCTCCTTTCTGCAAAAGGAAGAGCATTTTTGTCCTTTAGAGTGTGTGAGACTTAAGCCTTTGAGGACTCTGGCCTGCTGATGCCCACTCCCTAAGGCAGCACAGTCTCAGCTGGAAAAAGTGTCAATACCATCCTATCAAGATGACTTATGCCAGGACTCCCAGGCCACGAAGAGGACTGCTTTGTTCACAACTAGGAAACCAAGACTGGGACACAAGGCTGACTGAATGATCACTGCCACCACACAGGCCCTTCCAGGCTCCACGGGGTCAGCCCTGCCTCTGCTCCTCTGGGGCCTGACAGTCTTCCCGTGATCCCTGGACCCTGCACTGGACAACTGTGAGTCCTCCCTGGGTTCCCGGACGCTCCCTTTTCCTCGTTCTTCTGGATACAAGTATCCATCAGTCCTGCTCTGGGTCCCAGCAGAAGCAAGTGACCGCTTCCAGTCTGGGTTCAGTTTTTCTCTCTGAGGCCTCCATCCCCACCCCCAGCAAGTGCCTGACCCCTCTCAAACTCCCACCACCTCTAACACCATACAGCTAACCCTGTTGCCTTAGCTCAGAACCCCCCTCTGGCGCCCAGCAGCGCCCCCGCCCAACCCCAACACCCCCCACCCCGCCCCCACTGCCCTGACCAGCCCTGGAGGTGCTGCAGACAGCTCCTCCAGTCGCCTGGGTGACCTGGACCGGGCCACGCCCACCGGTCGGGCCTGAGGGGTGGGGTGAGCGGCCGCAGGGGTGGCAGGGGTTGTCGAGGCAGGGGTTGGGGCCCCAGGGTTGGCCCGGTTGAAGGGGTGCTGGGTTGAGGGCTTGCAAGGGTTAGGGTTCTGAGGTTCCGGGATCGGTCTGAGGCCCAGCACCTCGGGCGGGGTGGTCTTCGTCCGTTGGGCGCGAGGGAGGGCGAGCCTGGGAGCGGTCTGGGCTCGGTGGAGCTGGTGGGCGGCTGCAGGCCAGGTGAGGTGGGGGCCGGCCCGGGCGGAACCCGGCGTCAGTGGAGGCAGGGGAGCCACGTTGGGAGGGGGCAGGACGCGGCGGGCGGGATGGCGCGGGAGCCCAGGCCCCCGCCGCCAGTGCGGGAGGGCGGCGCTACAGAGCACGTACGCCGGAGCCGCCCGCGATGTGGAAGCTGGGCCGGAGCCGGGTGCTTCTGGACGAGCCCGAGGAGGAGGACGGCCGGGGAGCGGCGCCGCGGTCGGCGATAGCCGCGGCCCCGGCGCAGGTGAGGCTTGCCGGGCTGGCGGGCGGTGCACGGACGTGCACCGAGATGCGGGATTCCGGTGCGGGAGAAGTGCGGCTGGCTAGGGTCCCAGCGCAGTCAGAACAGGACTCCGAGCTCGTGCCGGGCCGTGTGACCTCGCGTCCCGTTAGTAGACCGGGCAGGCGGGTCCCCACGGCCTCAGAGGGTTCCACAGACCCCACCCACCAGTGGGTCTGCTGTCCTGGGCGATGGGAGCACTGTGGCCACTTTCCCGACTGCCGGTCAGCGCTCCCCTTCATGTTCTTGCGAAGGCGGACATCTCTGGGGCCTGGCTGTCGCTTTGCTAGGGGTGGAAGGACGGAGAAGTCCTGAGTCACGGCGCCGGGACTGCTGCTGGCGGGACGAAAACCTTTGGTGACCTGCGCCAAATGCGCGGTGGGTGGTGTCTTTCGCTTGCCCGCATTTCCTGTTCTTTAACCTTGGGTCTTCTGGAGGAAGAAGGCCTTTAGACAGAAGGGTGAAAGGCTTTGACCTCTCGAGTTAGAGATATGTTTGGAATGTCTAGAATTTTTTAATTAAAAAGGATCCTGGGTGGATCCCGTGTGCACTCATTACCCTCCCCCATCTTTTTTTACCCTTTCATGTGCAATAAAATTTAGGTCAGAAACCCAGATTTTCTTTTTCTTCTTTTTATTTTTTTAAAAGGAGGGCCATAGTTTCTTTCTTCTTTACGCTCTCCCCCTTCTTTCTAGTTGGCACTCACTGCAGGTTGAACCCAGGCTGCTCTGTGCCTCTGCGCAACATCCCTAACCCTCCTTGCTTTATACTTTGTGGCAGGTTTCCCTCAATTGTCCAGGCTGGCCTGGGACTTGTGATTCTCTTGTATCAGCCTCAGGGAATAGCCACCATGCCCTGCTAGCTAATTTTTTAAAAAAATTTAATTTTGGAAAGCTCTTATGGAAGCCAGTGATGATTTACACGTGGTTTCTTTCCCACTTGGAACAAAAAATAAAATTGAGAGACAAATTGTTTCATCTGAAGAGATTCTTACAGGAGTTTAATGCCATTATCAACTCACAGAAATTGAAGTTGATTTTCTTGTTTGTACTGGGAAATGAACCTAGGGGTGTGTAACCACTGAGCTCACCCTCAGCCTTTAATTTTTTTTATTTTTAAATATTTATTTATTTATTTATTTATTGAGACTGGGTTTTTGCTGAGGCTGGCCTGGAACTATAAATGAGGTTACTGGGCGGAATTCATTCTCCTAAGTGTTTGTGATGCGGGGTTTTTGAATCGAGGACAGATTCTTTGCTCCCACTGGCAAATGGAGTCTGGGTCAACTACAGATTCCAGACGCCAAAATAGCCTGCTTCTTGTGTTTGCAGCTATTCCCAGTTAAAAGTGGGAATTCAGGCTGGCTGCAGGTTTCTGCAGTCAAAATAGTGTTAGCAGCTCCCCAGCTAAGAGCTGGATGGTGCAGCTCTTGGTGTGGTGGAAATTAACCCCCGGGAATTCAGTGCCAGTCTTCTGGGTTCTTGTCTCACGAATTTGAAGCATAAAATCAACGGACAGCCACAGAAGGAGGAGTAAAAAGGAGTAGGATTTATTTAAGGAAGGAGAGCAGAGACTCTACAAGGCAAAGGGGTACCTGGAAGCAGGACACCATTTAGTGGAGGTTAGGCCAGGGGTTATATTGATTTGGGATATGAGCATAATTAATATTCATGCAAAGCAGGCATTGAGAAATGGGTCTACATCATTGGTTGAAACCTATGCAAAACAGGCATTGAAACTAAGCACCAAAGTCATTGGCTAAAATCTATGTAAAACAGGCATTGAGAAATGCACCAACATCATTGGTTGAAGTTTATGTACAGGTGACAAATACTTTCTAGTTCCCATCTGTGTCCACCCCCCCCCACCCCCCACCCCGTCTAGTCCTCCCACCTCTGGGACACAGGAACTGCTTCCACAGGTGAGCCTCATGGTGTTTGTTTTTTATTTGCATTTGAAGGCCCTGAGTATGCCCCATCAATAGCTCTTAGATGGGGTGGTTTGTCTTTTTGCATTTGAAGGCCCTGAGTATGCCTTGTCAAAGGAGCCCCAGCACGGTTTAAATAGAACCTTCCTATGTTCAGCCAATTTTTTTCCCTCATGTTTTTTATTTTGAAAAGTTTCTAACACACACAAAAAGGTGGAAGAATAGGAACCTGAACACCCACAGAGTCTCCACCTAGATTCAGTCCCAGGCAGTGCCTTTCTTGAAGGTCTTTTTCTGATCTTTCGTTTACAGAATTATTTTCTGTACTCTTTTGCTACCTCTGTGTGTGGGGGTAGTCTTTTCTAGCTTGTCAAGCTGTTAGTGGGTTTTATGCCATTCCCAACTCACAGAGATTGGAGTGGAATATTTAAGCATTTAAGTATGGTTATCATCATAACTCGTATTTGAGAAATTGCTTTTTGAGAGTATGTGGCCTTTTTAGATTGACTTTTTTCACTCAATAATGTGCATTTAAGATTCCCTCATGTCTTTTTATGGCTCAGTAGTTCATTTCTTTTCAGTGCTGAATAATACTCCATTTTGTGAATGTACCAGTTTTTGTTTGTGTTTTCTTTTCTGTGGTACTGGGAATTAAACACAGGGATAAACTACTACTGAGCTACATCCTCAGCTCTTTTCAATTTTTTTTTTTTTTAGTATTGAGAGAGGGTCTTGCTTAGTTGCCTGGGCATGCCTGAATCTTGCATCCTTCCTGCCTTTCCCTGAGTAGCGGGGATTACAGGTGAGTTTCACTGCATCTAGCTACCATGCACCTACTGAAGAACATCTTGGTTGCTGTCAAGCTTTGGCTATTAGGAGTAAGACTGCTCTCAATATGCATGTGTGGTGTTTTGTGTGGACATGGGTTTTTGACTTACTTGGGTAAATACCAAGGATGTGCTTGCCAAGTCATATGAGCATGAAGCTGAGGTCATAGAGCGGTGGCAGCTGTTCTTCTCCATGCTCAGGCCTTCCCAGAAGCACTTTGTCCTCAGCATTTCTGCGCTTTCCAGATCGTCAGGAGAATGGCCTTCTCTGCTGTGACTCTGGGTTGGAGGGCAGGCTAACAGAAGCAGCCTTAGGCATGGAAATTGAGAGATGGAAGCTTTTTTTTTTTTTTTAGGGCTGAGGACCGAACTCGGGGCCTTGCACATGCTAGGCAAGCGCTCTGCCACTGAGCTAAATCCCCAACCCCGAGATGGAAGCTTGAGAGGAGTTTTTCACCTGTGATTTCAGAGTGCATCAGCGTCCAGGGACAGCCACAGACTTGTAAACGTTATTGTCTGCAGCAGGCAGACCGTTCTTTTCACATCCACTGCCATCTGACTGATCCTGCAGGTTGTTTGAGTCCCTGGGGCTGTGAGGGAGGACTGCCAGCTCTCCCTGTGGCCTTCTGCAGGTGCCAGGAAGGAGCAGGAAGCAGGAAGGACCCCAAGCCACAGGGGAGACAGGGCCCAGTACTCTTGAGTGTGAGCTCTTTAAGGAAACTAAGCTTTAGCTACATGGTCTTTTCCCTGGGAGTACAGCATTCTGTTCAGCATGTTACCTAAACAGGAAGATCTTAATCAGATCCAGTGATTGAGAGTGAGTTGGGGGGCTCTTTGGCCACCTGGTATCCTGTCACTCTGTGAGCTTTGTCAGCAGAGGGAACTGGACCAGTCTAAGTTCGGACAGAGCAGTGAGGGGCCCTGCATTATCTGCTCTCTGTTATACCAGATTCCTGTAGTAGCCCTGCAGGGCAGGTGCTGTTGACCTTCAGTGTTCAAGGATTCTGTAATTGATCAATAAGCGTGCACACAGTTACTTGTAAACATGCAGAACAGCAAAAATATGAGTCCTCCAACACACTCATCCCAGCTGGGGTTAACTGAGCTTACCTTCCACCCTCCTGTCTCAGCTCCAGCACTGAGCATGTGTCCTTTTCTTAGGGTCAAGTTTTGTGCTTTCTCTTGATGACTTTGTTTTTTCACATGGCCCCCAGGCATAGCTCTGAAGTGCTGCCTGGTGTCCCTATGCCAGGGAGGTAGTGACGTTGTGGAGTTGTGCCTGCAGGAGAAGCTTTGTCCAGCACAAGGTGCAGACTATCGGCTGCGTGTTCAGCAGTAGTGAATCAGTACACAGTGGCTGAGATGCATTTAAACAGAAACAGACATGAAACATGGTTACGTATCAAGTGGTTGACAGACATCAGGACCTGAGGGCCACTGGAGCTCCGCCCTGTGTCTCCTGAGGGCAGTATTTATCATCTGCTGACCGAGTGCTGGTGTCAGCTTTGGTCACTGTCTGGAATGACAAGGTCAGTCCCCTTCTGCTTGCTAGAAGCTCACACTGGGGAATTACCTGTCCAGAGCTATGCTTCCGCCAACAGAACTTGGAGTTAGGGTCCCTGAGTTTATGGTCTGTGCTACATCATCACTTTTCTTTACCTTATAGGTCATGAGATACTTGTGATGTCTTTTTCTCTTCATTTTCCAAATATTCATTATTTTTGGAGGTACTAGAGATTGAACTCAGGGTTCTATAGCCCCAGCCCTTTATTAGATTTTATTTTGAGTCAGAGTCTTGCTAAGTTGTCCAGGCTGGCCTTGAACATGTAATCCTCCTGCCTAAGCCTCCCAAGTAGCCAGGAGTATAGACCTTAATCACCACACCTGGCTCAAATATCCATTTTTTAATATTCAAAAAATGACTAGCAATTCAACAATCAGTGCCTCTGAAAAGCATTGGTAAAAGTTTGAGTTTTATATTAATGACTCAGTGACCTTATGGGGGAGATGAAGTTCTTTGGTGACTTAGCAAGTGGTGAGCAATGGAGCAGTGTTAGAAGAGAGAACCACTGTGCACCCACCTACCTTCCACTCTGTTCTCCCATTTTTCTTAATTTTTGGAAAAGGAGAAGGCAGAATTTGTGTTGGCTTTGAGGACAGTTGCTAAGGGAAGAAATGGGGAGTACAGGCTGGAAAAGGAGCAATGGCTCTAGATAGGAAATGAATGATCTGATTGCATGGGTGTTGCAGGGGAGGCTAGGAGGCCCTGAACGGTGGCCTCATCTCCTCAGTGGAACATCTGTGGCTTTGAGTAAGGGCCTAGATCCCTGAGAAAGGAGAGAGAGTGGAGGTGCAAGATGTGGGTGAAACAGTGGGTCCTGGTTGGGAGGTCGGATGTGGAGTTGACCCTCAATTCTGTCATGCACATGCAGCTTACCCAAGACAGTGGCTGAGAGCTGTTGTCCTTGCATGAGGATGGGACTGAAGAGCAGCTGTGTCACTGCACAGGAGATGACTGATTTCCATACCTCCCTTAGGTCATAGGAGACAAGTGATATCATACCTCCCTTAGGTCACTGCACAGGAGATGAGTTCTCCATTCCTCCCTTAGGTCACTGCACAGGAGACAAGTGATACCCATACCTCCCATAGGTCACTGCACAGGAGATGAGTGATGTCCATACCTCCCTTAGGTCACTGCAGAGGAGTCAAGTGATGTCAGCATGGTTGCAGAATAGACAATCCCAGATCTTGTTCCCACATGAACACTGACTTTAGAACTGTGCATCCTGTGAGAAAAATGCCTTGCTGGAGGCAAGTTCAAAGTCGGTTTAAAACAGGTTTACAGAAGTGGGAGAAAAAAAGCTATTTCCTGTCAATTGTGGTAGCCTTTCCCACGCCACATAACTTTTCACCACAAATGATGGAAAGAGAAGAATGTGACGGAAGCCCAGTGTTCTGGCTTTGTGGCAGCTGCCTGGAGGATGAGGTTTGTCCCTCCTGACTCAGAGTGCTGAGGGGAACTGGCACACTTTGGATGCCTTGAGTGGGTGAGGGGAATAGAGAAAACTCAGTGGCTTTTTGTAATGCTGGAAACCCAGGAGGGCCACACAGATGGAAATTGGCCCAACTCAGGCATCTGTCTCCTCGATCATCCCTCTGGCGGGAAGGAAGATGAAAAGTGCCTGCACTCTGGCTTTCCAGAGGCTGTACAAAGGAGTGGTTTCTGTGTCTCCTGGGTTTATAATGCTGATGGGACCATCGTATGCTTGGATGCCTGGGGACTGCTAAGGATGAGTGAGAGCTCAACAGCTTGCTGCCGCTCTACAGAGCCGCGTTGTTCCTGATATACAGCAGAGGATCAGGAGGCACAGCAAACAGAGGAACTAGAAATTGTCTCCTTGGGAATTACATACAAAACCCAGAGAAAGATGTGTCTCCAGAGAAGCTTGAGAGGCCCTATAATCTCTGGCCAAAAGTTGGCTGATGAGGGTCCTTGCCTGTATTCAGCCACTCCATAAAGATCATGAGATGTGACCATTTCTGAAATGTCCAAATCCCAGCAAAAAATGAGGCACATAAAGAAATAGGAAAACATGGCCTATTGAAATAAAATAAATCATTAGAAACTGACCCTTGAGAAATGGAGATGTAGGAAATATCAAAGAATTCAAGATGATTGTCTTAAAGAAGGTTAATGTAATGCAAGAGAACAGAGATAGTCCACCAAATAAAATCAGGAAAATGATGCATGAACAAAAGGAGAATATCAGCAAAGGGATAGAAACTACAAAAAAGAACTGAACGAAATCTGGAGCTGACAAGTAACTGAAATGAAAAATTCACTACAGGGATTCCAAAGCAGATCCAGTCATTTGGCATAAAGGATCACTGAGCACAGCAGGTAACTGAAGGATCAAATCAGAAGGACAAAAAGGAGGAACAAAGGTGAAAGAAGCCTGAGGTATTTATGACACGCCATCGAAGGGCCTGACATGTTCTTTGAGGAACCGCAAAAGGAAAAGAGAGAGAGAAAGGGGCAGAGAGCTTATTTGAAGAAATGCTGTCCACAAATATCCAAATTATGAGGAAGAAACTGGATGTCCAACTTTATAAAGCTCAAAGGATTCCAACTGTTATGAAACAAAGAAAAGCCTACACTGAGACAGACTATAGTCAAATTACTGTAAGTCAGAATTATTATTATTTGTTTGTACCAGGGATTGTACCCTGGGTTGCTTAACCACAGAGTCATATCCTCAGCCTTTTTATTTATTTTCAGATAGGGCCTCACTAAGTTGCTGAGGCTGACTTTGAACTTGAGATCCTCCTGCCTTAGCCTCTCAAGCCACTGTGATTATAGGTGTGTGCCACTGCATCCAGCTAAAAGTCAGAATTTTTAAAACAAGAGAAAAGCAACTTGTCACATGTAAGGGAATCTCTATAGGGGTTTTAATGTATTTCTTAGCAGAAACCTTAGAGAGTAGAAAGGAGAGGGATGATATATTCCCAATGTTAAAAGAAAAAAAGTTCTACTAACCAAGACAGAGACAAAACTGTCCTTCAGAAATGTCTAAGAAATAAAGAGTTTCCTTGGTAAATAGATGTGCTGGAGTTCGTTACCACTAGATCTGCCTTAGATGCTAAAAAGAGTCTTTAAAGTTGAAGGGATTCTAAATAGCAACATGAAAGCAAATAAAAATATGAAGTTCTCCAGTAAAGGAAATTGTGTGGGCAGATGCAGAATCTTGCAGTACTCTGATGATGGTGAGTATACCACTTTTAATTATGGTATGGAATAAAAGTGTTAAAAAATCAGTATAAGTATCAAACAAAATCCATGGGTAAAAATGTAAAACTTGTAATTTGTGATGTCAGTGACATAAAGGAGGGAGATGTGAAGGAATACAACCCTGTTACTGAGTTAAATTATAATTTAAAAATAAATTATTTCAACAATAGGATGTTTTATTAATCCCATGGTAACCATAAAGAAAATACCTAGAGACGAATCACAAAATAAATAGACCAAAACACACCACTGCAGAAAATAGTGGAATACCAGGGAAGGTAACAGAGAGGAGGAGCGGAATAACTATAGGACACAGGACAGTGTGTGGGATGGCCAAAGTAGCTCTGCTGTATGTGCAGTTACATCCAGTAGAGACAGATCACATCCCCCAAGGCATGTGGCTGAATGGATAAAAGGACCCAACTGTATGCTGCCACTTAGATACTTAACTTGCTCACAAGGGCACATAGCGACTGAAAATGAAAATAAGGAAAAAGAGATTGCATGCTCCCAGGAAGAAAGAGCAGGGGTGGCCATCAGACAAGAGGAAGAACTGTCAGAGGACACAAAGGAAGACATTAATGATGAAAGTATCAGTTCTCCAGCAACATATGATGTGCACTTGGAAGCCACGCGCTCAAACACAGAAGCAATCCGGAAAGAACTGGAGGGAGCGGTGGCAGCACAGCAGTGGTAGGAGACATGATCTTACGTGTAGGGAGAATAACGAACAATCTCAGGTGAGTTGTAGGATATAAAATTAACATGCAAGACTGAGTTATATTTCTGTACATTGATGATAAAAGGTCTGAAAAGGAAGCGAGGGAAACAGTCCTACGATAGCATAGCAAAAACTAAAACACTTAAGAATAAACTTAACTCAGGAGATGAAAGACTGAGAACTACAAATCATTGCTAAGGAAGGGACAGCAAGTGGAGAGAGCCCACGTTCACAGTGGGAAGACTTACTGTTAAAATGTCCATCTGGCCAATGTGGTCTGCACACTGAGTGAAAACCCTATCAAAATAATAAAAAAACAGTATTGTTTGTTTGCTTGTTTGTTTGACCAAAATCTGTAAGGAATTTCAGAGGATCCTAAATAGCCAAAGCAGTCTTTTGAAAGAAAAACCAAGCTGGAGCCCTCACATGTCCTGACTTAAAGACCTGTCGCAGTGCTGCAGTAATCAAGGCAGCGTGGTGGCATGAAGGTTGACCTGGAGAACAGTGCCATGGAGTGGGTAGTCAGCTGTGGGCCCTTTGTGTCAGGTCCAGTGATCACCCCTGGGGTGTGAGAACGTTCATGCTTTCAACGTAGAATGTCAGGGGACCAGTTTTCCCATGCACAAGCACAGTGCCCTCACCTCACACCAGTCAGAAATCATTCCAGAAGGATTAAGACCTGAATATAAGACCTGAAACTGCAAAAGTCCTGAAAGAAAACAGAGAGGGAAACTCTTTAGGGTGTTGGGTTTTGCATTGATTTGTTGAATATGACACCAAACATAGCCAAAAATAGGCTTGTGGGACCATATCAAAACCACCTGTTGAATGGGCACACGTATCTCAGCCATACGCCTGATGATTGGTTAACATCTAATTTGTAAAGAAATTGTGCAGCTAACCAATGCAAACAAACTGAGCGACAATAGGAAAATGAACAGACATGTATCCAAAGAAGGCATAGTGGCTTATGAGCACAGAACCTGTTTGCATCACCAGTCCACAGGGAAATGTATCACAACATAATGAGATATTTCTCCACACTCATTGGCATGCCCCCTACAAAAAAAGACAACCAGAAAATGACCATTGTATGAGCCAGTGTGGGAGAACAGGGGCATGTATGCACTGCTGATGGTAATCTAACATCATGTCGCTACTTTGGTGGAGTTCCTCTAAAGATTGGAAGCATAATTGCTGTTTGATCAGGCCATTCTGCTTCCTCAAAAAATGAGAATAAGATTGCAACAAGGTATTTGATCACCTGAGTCCATCAGAGTGCTATTCCAACAGCCCAGACATCTGTGGATGGGAAAAATGGGTGATGCAAATGTGGTCTACATGTACAATGGAATATTATTCTGCCTTTAAAAAGAAGGAGATCCTGTCATATGCTATTACATAGATTCACTTTGGAATATTGTGCTCAGAGAATTAAGCCGATCACAAAAAGAGAAATAAAGCCTGATTCCACTGATGAGGTATTGAAAGTAATCGTATTCTTAGAGAGTAGAATGTCGGTGACAGAGGCTGGATAGGAAAAGGGCTCTCTTTCAGATCTGTATAGCGTCCATTTTTTAAGATGAGAGAGTTCTGCACATTTGTTGTTCATCAAGGTGCACCACCGAGCAATCACTTCCAGTGTCATAATGTTCACCACAGTAAATGGAGTTTCCTCGCTACCCATGCCTCTGCCCAGCGGATGCAAAGTGGGGATTCTCAGGACCCCCATCGGGGCTTGATGATGCATTCGAACAACTCGCAGGCTGGAGAGGGGGCTCAGCTGTTACTGTGGTTGTCTGTCTTGTGCAAGGACCAGGTTCAAACCCAGCAGCACACAAGAAAGTGTTGGAGCAACAAAAACCACATGAAAAACTAAATAAAACTGTTTCTCTTTCTCTCACTATCCCTTTCTCTTTAATATAAATAAACAAATAACAATTCACAGAACTCCATAAACCTCTTGGGGTTGCCAGTTTATCATAAAGGACACAGCTGAGGAGCAGCTGGAAGAGGCACAGGGCACGGCGTGGAGGGGGCGCAGAGCTGGTCTTAGCATCACTTGATGCTGTGGCTGTTGCTTCTGGGTTCAAACCCTGGCACCACTAAACAAAAACCATAACACCTTAAAATCTTAGTATAATTGTATCCTGCTGTGGGAGCTAAGTGTAGAACTTGGAGGTTTAGGCAAGTGTGGAGTATTGTTCCTTTTGTCCCCACCCCCACCCCTGCTGCCCTGCACCATGGACGGGAAAGCCCCGGAGGGAGTGCAGTGTGTATCCACATTTGCCCTCTTGCTATGGCTGATTCCTGTTGTCACTGCCCCTGCCCCTTGTGGCTCTGGCTGCCATGTCCTCTGGTCTTGTCCTGGGTGTCTGCAGCAGGTGCAAGCTTGGCCTCATGGGATGCAGACTCCATCTGGGCTGGGGCAGTATGTGTGCCTCCCAGGCGCCAGGCTTGGGTGCCAACCTTGCTCAGGATGCTGGAGCCCAGCCCAGAAGTGGTAGTGGTGAGAAGGAGGAGAGTGGAAGTAGTCCAGGTGCCCTTCTGCAGAGGACAGAATCCTGTGGAGGCCCAGGTGGCTGCACTGCTGCCCCAGATGGATTATGCTGACCAGAGGGAAGAAAGCAAGTCCATTTAGGAAGCCAGACTGACCACACCAGCCAGGCTGTGGCATGAGCTGAGCTTCTGGAGCCAAAGCCCTGGTCCAAAGGAGCCCCACTGCTCCTGGGCACAGAGATCCATCCCATCCACTGCAAAGGAATCTCAGGACTTGCAGACCTGCTTTTCCTTGCGCAGCTGCCCCCTGACCCATCCCAGTTTCCAGCCCTGCTGTGCCACCCTGTGCTCTCCAGAGCAGGTTTCTGCTGCTGCCTCTGACCTTCTTATTGTCCAGCAGCTTCAGTGTACTGTTTTAGACTCAGGAAATCTGGATCCTTCATCCTGTCCAGCTTTATCTTATACTGCAGTCAATCACTAGGCCTCTTTCTGAAATGCTGTGTTTCTGTAACTGGAAGCTACTGAGCCGCTGAGCCTGGCCCTGCCATGTCCTGGGCAACAGGTGGTGGGCTCTGGAGTGCAGTCCCCTCCATGTCCACTGTCCGTGGTCCTTGTTATGTCCAGCTTTCAGAGTCGGCAGGTCTTCTCTCCCTCAAGGAGCCTGGTGACATGCAAGTCAGGTGAGGATGGAGGCTGTTTGTTTCTCATGGTGCATGCCAGCAGGTGCTCTGGGTCTGTGGTGTCTAGCATACATATGGGAGTCCAGGGATCCTGATTGTGCTTGCCATGCTGGTGGTCTAGACAGCCTTGGGAAGAGAGCACGTCCTCTACTGGGGCCTGGGGGTGGCACTTCGGCTTTCAAGGACTTGGCCACGAGGCCCTCCAGCTGGGAGGGACTGGAGTGGCTCCAGAAGGGAGCACATGCTTGGCAATGGTGCCTGCTGTGCCCTGGGTCCTCTGTGCAGCCTCCTCATCAGGCTTGCACCAACTCACTGGCTACATCTGTCTCTTTCTCTATCTCTGTGGCTCCCATGTTCACCCTCTGTACCATTTCTTTCCCATGCCAATAACAAGGGAAGCTGCTCTTTGATCAGTCTATCTCCTGGGAGAGTGGGAATGGGCCTGTGACTGGCTGTTTGTGTTGGGAGGAGATGAAGCAGGGGCTGGGGGTCTGAGGGCAGGGCTCCCTACCCAGTTGCTGGCCATGGTGGGTTTTGACCCCATTCTAGACAGCTGCCAGAGCCTGTGGCCTGCGTCAAGAGGCCTGTGGATCAGGCTGCAAGAGCGACCCGGAGACGCAGAGTGGCAAGCTTCTCTTTATTGTCCTGTTTCTTCTTCCTTGCTCTCGACCAGCACAGAAATCCCCACACATATATACAGTTCTCCCCAGCCAATCAACAAGCTTACATGCCGCATGTGCGTGATCATTCATGTGTCACCTAAGGGCCAAGCAGTGTCCATGCAGTGTTCATGCCTCTAAGCACTATCTGCAAGCCAATCATTTTCTGTTCCCCTCAAAGCCACAGGCGCCATCTTAGCTTAACCGCTACTCCGTCTTAACTCTGCCGCCGCCGCTCCCGACACTCCCTGCTCCAAGGGGCTGTGCGTTCTGGCAGCCTCGTCCAGCATAGTCCTGTCCTGCACCAAGCACCCTCCAGTGGCACCTGAGGTTCAGGCTGTGGATCAGAGGCTGCATGCACCTCAAGGAGTGTCCTTGTCCTCACTGTTCTCAGTGAGGTACTGATCACAGCTTTGCTGTGACTGAGAGGACGTGCAGAGTCTGTAGGAGTGGGAGTGGGTGGGGTTCTCAGCCTCAGCCACGCGTTAGGTTCCCACTCCACTATGATGGGTTTGATAGACTATGCTTCTTCAGTGCCAAACAGAAAAGAGATTGTAAGCATTTTCAGCTTTATAAGACACAATATTCATCCTTTTAAAAGAGTTCTCTTGTCCCTCAGTTTTACAGGAGGGCTGTAACTTAATGAGCTGGTTATTAAATGATTCAGTGTTTGCTAACAGAAACGTGTGGGGTTGTAGGATGCACTTAGGAGTAAATGCTCAGTACTTCACAGTCTTGCTGAACAAAAGAATACGTGAGCAAGGAAGGCCACTCCCAGCCATTGCAGGTCTGCAGTCCATCTGCTAACTGGGAGTTGTAGGCCTTTTTTTTTAGACTGCGTAAGTCATCCCAAATGTTTAATAAATGCTTTCATCAGGCATAGGAGATTGGGTGAAGGTTAGATTGTGAATTGGTTACATAAATTGAATATCAAGGCATTATTTATGAGAGGTCTAATATTTTTAAGAGAGAGGGACAGTGAGAGAATCAATTTTATTCAGTTTCTCATGTTGCTCCGACACTTCATTGTGTATGTGGTGCTAGTGTTCAAACTCGTGTCCTCGTGCATGCCAGGCAAGCACTATAACCACTAAGCACTATAAGCACTATAACCACTAAGCCACCACTCCAGCCCAAGAGGATACTTTTTATTTCAGCAAAATACTTTGTTTAAAAATTCAGCGTGTGGGCATTAACCTTACAAAGGATATTAAAGACCTATTCAAAGAAAAGAGGAAGTTAAGTTATCTCTATTTGCAGATGACATGATTTTATACCTAGAAGACCCAATAACATCGGCCAGAAAACTCCTAGAGCTTATAGGTGATTTTAGCAAAGTACCTGGCTATAAGATCAACTCCAGCAAATCACTAGCGTTTCTTTACTCCAGCAACAAATCCACAGAAGAAAAAATCAGGAAATCTCT
>PVKS010014061.1:0-49261 GCA_004027875.1 Aplodontia rufa | reverse complement strand
GGTGATGGTGGTGATGGTGGTGATGGTGGTGGTGGTGGTGGTGGTGGTGGTGGTGGTGGTGGTGGTGGTGGTGGTGATGGTGGTGATGATGGTGGTGATGATGGTGGTGGTGATGGTAGTGGTGGTAACAGTGGTTATTTATTCCCACCTAATATAGCACAGTGGTTATTTATTCTGCCTGTATCACACAGCAAGCTGTTGGTAGATTACTGACATGGGTGAACGTCACACTTCCACCTAACCCTGTAGGTTCGATTGTAATTCTCAGCTCTGGGGGGGGGGGGCTGTCTCTGAAACACATGCCCAGCTCATGATGTGAGTTCCTTCGGTCCTTTGCATCTATTCCTTCTTTTTCTTTTTCTTGTTCTTTTTTCCTTCTCCTTTTTGTTCCTCCTCCTTCATTTTCTTTAGTGAAAATCTGAGATGGAGAGGGGAAAAAAAAACCTTAAAATAATTGGGAGTAACTTCTCCAGCAGAGCAGAGGTTAACTCTCAGGCCCTTTAGCTTAATCAATTTCATTCCTTCCATGATAACCGAGCATTTATCCTACCACCTCCAAGCACAGCAGATTCACAGACCATTATGAATTACTTCATAATGCAATTTGCTAAATCCCAAAATAATTGTGGTCTAATTAGACTGCTCTCACCGTCACCCTCAGAAGAGAGCCTGCTAAGCCTGCCACTTGAACAAGTGACACTTCCAGAAGCCTGTGGGACTCACACCCAAACCACCACCGGCCCAACCCTGTGCACAGAGCAAGAGCATGCTCACGGCGGTGGCTCATGACAAGATGACAATGAAGAACGTAAGGTCACCGCCACAGGCTGAACATCCTCAATGCGCCAGGCACCGTCCTAATCGATTCTTCTTTATGATGAAAATATCAACCTGCCAGGGTGGTTACTCATCTATGCCCCATTTACAGGTGAGGAGAATGCACCTCAAAGGGGTGAAATGACTCACCCAAGGTCACAGACACTGAGTAACAAGGAAACGATGACCCACAAAACCCAACAGACCATTTCCAAAACCAGTGCATTTTCCTCCCGCAATACTTTGGAACCAGGTGGCCTGGCTGTAGATTCCAGTTCCACCTCTTGGAGCCTCAGTCTATTCATCAGCAAAATGGGGTGACTTTACACCATGAGGGTTCAGTCAGCCGAGGCATGGAGTGGACATCACCTGCTCCCTCCTCTGTGGCCTGTTCCCCTCTGAACTGCAGCCATGTCCCCCAACTCCCAGCCCTCATTCCCAAAATCTCCAATTCCCCTGCTCTTTCTTTGCCAGCTGCCCCAGACACCCTCCGTGGAGACCTTCCCAGACCTAATTCTTGTACTTCTAAGCCTCCTTGCCCCTTTCCAATTATCCAAACCAACCCATCCTATCTGGTTCATGGCCAATGATTTAGCCAAAGATGAATACATTTTAAATGTAAGAATCATGCCAGTTTGGTCAAGAAGAGAGAGAGAGATTGTCACTTGGGACTGTATTCTGCTGCATACAAGGAGAGCCCTGAATCCATGGCTTTAGCAAGATAAAGAATGTCACCCCTCACAGAAAAGAAATTCATGTTCTGGAAGAAGGTGATCCAGGACTGGTATGGTGGCCTCATGTCCCGCCGCCACCTCACAATATGACTGCTGGGGTGGCAACCATTACATCAAAGTTGCATGCAGCAGGAATTAAGAAGGGGAACAGAGGTGAAAGGCATATGCCACAGGGCTCTGTCAACTTCCTTCAGAGAATCTTCCCAGAAGCCTCTCCCAAAGACTTCTCCTTGTACCTCCTTGGCCTGTCCTATCTACAAGGGAGCTAGGGAAAATAGTTTTATTTGTTGTTTTATGTTGTCAGTGTTTGCAAATCTAAGCATATGGGTGCCCAGGGTAAGGTAGTCTCTCAGGAAGCTAGAGAAGTGGATATTTGGTGGGATTTTCTGCCAGGCAGGATTTAAGGCGTCGGCCACCGAGTTGGAAAAAGCAGACAAGGAAACAAGCAATGGCCAAACAGTGTGACGAATGCAGGGGTGGAGAGGACACAGGGACGAGAGCTGTGGGTGCACTTGGCCTATCACAGAGTCGGGTAGGAAGAGACGCGTTGGGCTGCGAGGTGCACAGGGCTTGGGAAGGAGAAAGACCAGGTGCCCAGCACGGGGACCTTTTGACCCGTTGATGATGGACGTGGAATCAAGACCAATGAGCAAACACGCAAGCCAGTCTTTACTGGGGCTTCCATTCGGGAAGAGAGTCCCGGCTCCTACAGGAAGACACCAGGCTGGTTCCCTGGACAGAGGAAGGGAGCTCCTTTTACTGGACACTCACAGGGAATGTTGATTGACACCCAAGCGCTTCGCCCAGTGCTGAGGAAAGCTGCCGCAGAGGTTGCAGAGAAAGCACACAGGGCACCCTGACCTCACCACCCGTGCAGAGCTGGCGCAGGCTAAGGGTGGCGCACCTTGGGGCCAGCTGTCAGGTCGTGAGCCAAGCCCCAGAAGTGCATTTGCCCTCTGTCCCTGTGTCACTTAAAGTACAGGAGACAGCAGATGGTGGTTTCTGGGTAGGGTGGTGGCCAAAGGAAGGAAGTCCCAGTGATTTTTAGGAAACAGTCGACTTACTTTACAATCCGTTAACTGGGCTCTCAAGAGGGTCAAAAGGACATAAATGAACTTTGCATTTCGCAGGTGAACAAATTGGGTTTGGCCACTCCAGTACATTCAGGCTGGCCAAAGGGAGTCACGTTTTTTGTACCTCTATCACGGTCCCAGTCCCATCTTTCTTCCGTCTGACTTAGGATCGGAAGGAGCCTTTCCTTCGCTCTGGGCTGTCATTCAGGAGGGAAGCTTGATCAGCAGGAGGCGAGATCCTGACTCAGCAAATCCCCCATCGTTGGACATTCCAATTAGCTAATGACCCAGGGGTGGTGAAGAGACGTTCAGACGTGATTTAATAGACAAGAGCGTGGTTGCAATCAGCACTCAGAATATGTTTGCAATCAATTTGCGGTGCACACAATGTGCTAGCTACCAGAGCCATCCTTTGATAAAGTTGACCTTTATCTCTGGCAATCTTGTCCTATAAAGAAGAGCAAAACCCTCCACTATGAATCATCAGCACACAGGAAATGGCTTTAATTTGCCTGCTGACAAAGATATTAACTCGGGTGGGCTGGTGGGTGGGGGGGATAATACAAGGCGTCCTTTTGTCTGAAAGGCAGTTCAAAACCCGTGTTGTGACTACAGCTGACTGAAGTTCAATTACTGTAATAAATGTATTCCAAATTCCATCTCAATTGCATTTGCATGTTAATGAATGATTCTTACCTCCTTGTCAATTTGGCAGCCAGGCTAGATTTATTAAGTTATTGTATAAACAGGGCATTCTAATGCGGGAATTTAAATGCAAAATATTTGCTCAGGGTCCGTTTGAACCGGAGATGTGCCATTAATTTGCCTGTACGGCTTCCCTGAAAATTGGGGAATTAAAGGTGGGACTTCAGATGCTTCCGATCCGTCAGGGTCGCCCGCTCCCGCTCTGACATCAATGTGTCTGGGTGGGCCAACAAAGCGAGACAGGACCAGCCAGGTGCAGTGGGCTCTCCAAGCCTCCAGCCGGGACAAGCTGGGAATAAACGGATTTATCTGCTATTATTTGAAACCAGTAAAATTTGTTAAGTGGAAATTTCCCATGTAGGCAATTCCCTTCCGCAAGAGCAGGGACATCACGGAAATCAAATTGTCAGGAGCGTTTGTTCATCTTAACGTCATTCTGTCTCCCCCGTCGAACCACTCCTGGCTTTATAGCCCCATATTTCTTACAGGCAGAGACGGAGTAGTAAGTGAAAACCAGCTGCATGCGGAGGCATAATACCATCAAAAGTTTTGGGTTTGTTTTTTTTTAAGTACATCTGGGCTGTCAGTTTTTAACAAAGTGATTTGAGATAGATAGTTAATCTCAGGCCCCTCGTATAGAAAAGGTTGGCTATAAATTCCCATCTCCCAGCTCTCGGATCCACAGCAGCTTCTTGTAAAGAATGTCCCTTTGAGGTCACGTTCGGTCCTCCTGGGTAGAGGCCGATTCAGGTCATGCGAGACTTGGTGTAAAGAGAGTGGCCTCACAGGAGGCAAGTGACCAACACAGGGATTCTTAGAGAACTTCCAAAATGGATTGACGGCTAGCATGTGCCAAAATTTTGTTGCAACATTGTAGCCCGGGGATGCAGATTTCTCAGAAAAGACAGTTGGGTGCTTTTCTTTTAGGAGAGAATTATTTTAATAGAAGGGAGAGAGGTGGCTGGACCAGTGTATGTCAAACTTGACTGTGTTCACGCACCGTCTGGGGACCCTGTTAAGATGAGGGGATCTGGGTTGAGCCCCGGATTCTGCCATTTTAACAAGCTCCCGGGTGGTGCTGGACCACACTTGGAGGAACAGGGCAGGCACCAGCTGGCATCTCCGGAAGCAGGGATGGCTGGTTAGAAGTTAATAGCCTCGTGACAAGTCTGATGAGCTGGCGGTGTGGGTGACTCCAACACCCCCGAAAGGAGTCCTGATTTCACAGAGATTTTATCCAGCATGCCAGAGAGTGCCCGCAATTTCTCTATGCTCTGAATTCTCATGTAAGCCGCCTTTTCCCTGCTCTGAGGCAAATTCTTTCTTTCTTTCTTTTTTCTAAGAGAGAGGGACAGAGAGAGAGAATCAATTTTATTTAGTCTTTCCTGTGACTTTCATTGCTCCGACACTTTGCTGTGTACGTGACGCTGGTTTTCGAACCTGCATCCTTGTGCATGCCAAGCAAGCGCCGTAACCGCTGAGCCACTGCTCCAGCCCCAAGTTCTTTCTTACTACTATGTTTTATTAAGTCTTACGAAGCATATATTCTCATGTTTCAAGACCTCTGAACTTTGAATGAAATATACAATCATGCTGCGTATGTGTGCGTGCACACGCGTGTGTGTGACTGGGAAAGAACCCAGGGTCTCACGCATGCTAGACAAGCCCTCTAGCACTGAGTTAGACCCCTGGCCCTTTATTTTACTTTGAGACGAGATCTCGCCCAGACTGACTTCAAGCTTGCGATCCTTCCTCCTCAGTCTCTCATGTTGCTGGGATTACAGGCGTGAGCCACCGTGTCTGACCATTCACATCTTAATTTAATTGACACGTGTTTTTCCTTCTTTGTGGTTGGTTCATACAAGACTGGTGCATTTTACAATGGATGATGTACTAGTCAGCTATTTTAACCATGAGACTGTGGAACGTGCTGTCCCAAAACTCAGTAACTTCAATGCATATATTTTTGGCTGGCGATTGGTTGGCTGATCTAGGGTGGTGCTGCTGGGTTCCAAAACACCTGTTCCGTGCTTTTCTCACTCCCTGGGGTCCGGTGAGATAATGGGGTTTGTTTTTGGTTTTGGTTTTTAGGGGGTTTGAAAACTCATTCCATGCAATTTGCCAAATCCCGTCAACCAATGAAGTCACAGGGCCAAGTTCAAAGTCATGGCGCTGAGAAAGGCAGTCTATCCTGAACATAGATGATGGAGAGTAAGATCTAATGTGCCACAGGCGGTGTCTTGGTTTGGGTAAAACATGATCCAAAGGGAGAAAGTTGAGCTATCTGTTTCTAGAGACCCAGGGATGGCCTGTGTGCAGCAGCTGGCCCAGAGATCCAGAAAATCAGTGCTTGAAAGCTTTCTTCTGAATGTCCCTGGAGCCTACGGCTGTACCACCCTGCACGCGCCTGATCTCCTCTGAATGTCCCTGGAGCTTGGAACGTGAACATGGACAGAGAGAAACTTTGGAATCAGCCCTATGGGCTTCTAGCCCCTTTTTGGCCATTTTTCCAGCTGCTGTGGCCTCAAAAATTCATTGAAATTTCTTCCTCTGCTTTCTCATCTGCAAATCACACCCACCTCTCCTGACTACAAAGCAGGGCAGCAATAATAAAAGCAGCCCCCGGTTAGCAGGTCCCACGTGGCGGGCAGTATACTAAGCTCCCAGGATCTCCCTGCAGCAGGAGCTAACGCTTTCCCGGTTTGGAGACGAAGAGGCCTGGCTCAGGGTGGTTTAAAGCTGCCTGAGGACATTGTGTGGAGTGAACGAAGCCAGGCACAGAGAGACAAATGCCACCTGTCCTCAAATAGGAGCTGAAAATGTTGATCTCCGAGAAGTGGGAGTAGAAGCGGTTATCAGGGGCTGGAAAGAAGAGGGGACCGACAGAGACGACCGCTATCAGGGACAGGGGTGCGTCAGACAGGAGGAATGACTCCTAAAGTCCTGTAACACAGTAGGGTAACCTCGGTCAGTGACAGCTGCTGGAATAATTCAAAACGGCTTGTAGAGAGGAGTTTGCTCCTGACACAAAGATATGAGAAATGTTTGAGCTGATGAAAATAAAATGCTGATCACATTGTATACCTGTGTTGGAATGGTGCCCTGTATCCCGAAATCATATACCACTGTTAGGTGTCAATGAAAACATTTTTTTTTTAATTTTTGTTTAAAAACCCCACCCAAGGGGCTGGAGCGATGGCTCAGTGGTTAGGGTGCTTGCCTTGCATGCATGAGTGCTCAAACCCCAGCCCCATGTACACTACAAAGTGTCAGAGGAATGAAAGTCACATGAAAAACTAAATAAAAATTGCTTTTCTCTTTATCTGTCTCTCTCACTGTCCCTCTCTCTTAAAAAAGAAAAAAATACCCAAGAGAGTGTCAAAGCAAAGACCCCATCGGGAGGCCGCCCCCTCCACAGCCATACCGCTGAGCATGTGACCTCTGAGTCCCAAGGCAGCGGGGAACGGAACACAATTACGCTCTTGGGCTCCTCTGCTGTGACCCCGTGTACCCAGGCTCCCAAACAGAGAACATATGTCCCTTAAGGATGAAAGCATACTCCCCACCTCCTGTGCTTAGTTTAAGAAAAAGTTGCTCTGAGAAGAGGAAACTTTCCGTCTTATCATCTGCGCCGGGAGCAGTTAATTATCCCTCTCCCCACCGTTCCGCTGACGATGTGAGTCAGGGGACTTTTACTTTCCCTGCAAGAACAGTGAGCCGGAGGCCCCCGTGAGAGGATGTAAAGGCGAAAACTGCTCTTCCCTGCAAACAGCTCCCTTCACACAAACAGTCTGGTAATCAGCACTGATGATGAAGAAAATGGAGGGGACACACGGGGAATTAAATGGAAATTTGCTAAAATATTAAGCATTTTTAAATGGGCCTCCGCAGTACCAGGGGAGCACTCCCGAGCCGGCTGATGGAACATCCCACAGTCTGAAGTTCTCGGAGTAGGCTGGTGTGTCTGACGGGAGGGCCCAGGCTCTCCCCTTTAGTTGGTTCATCTGCCACTGGGGCCTTTCCAGAAGATCTAGCAGCTGGGAATCTGGCTGCCTAGGCTCAAGAGGGGCTCAAAACTTGCTTGCTAGATCCCGGAATTGCCCGGCACTTGCCCACCCCTGTCCCTGTCTCTGGAGTTCCCTGATAAGACCAGCATTCTCCAGCCCATTTGCATCCAAAGCTTGCTGGGTACACTTTGCAGTGGACTCCTGCACAGATCCTGGAGAGGACTCTCATCCCAGTTTCAGCATCAGAAACAGCTTTATCATCTCCTGAACAGCACTTTCAAAACCTTCGGGCCATTAGGAATCACATTGGGACATATTTCCCTCTTTACCTTGGCCACTAGGGAGCTCAGGGCCACATCTGTGCACTAGATCTTGCAGTGTGAGTTTTAATGTTGGTCTTAGCTGATTTTTTTCTTGCTTTTCCTGTCTTTTGTCCCTCTAACTTTTTAAATGTTCTGCCTCTATTCCTTTTTGCAACAAGAACAAAAATAAGTCTAAACCAGAATCTTACCAATACCTATGCGCTACTACAACAAACTAACCACCATGGAGAGGTGAAGATTATTTGAGGATGCGTTCACTTGGACATTCAGTCAGTGCCCAGCACTGACCTGGCACATTAGAAATGCCCAGCGCAGGACCTGGCACATAGCAGATGTTCAAATAATATTCAAGGGCCTTCTATTTACTGAGGTTCAGACTGTCAGCCCAACACCAATCAAGAAATCATTGTAGGGCTGGAGAGGTGGCTCAGTGGTAGAGCACTCACCTGGCAGGCGTGCGGTCCCGGGTTCAATCCCCAGCACCACATACAGAAATAAATAAAGGAAAAACAAAAACCAGCTGGAAAAAAATTTAGCTCTCTCTCTTCTTTTTTTTAAAATTATAATAATAAGGATGATTTTTGACCCTCACAATCAAAGAAAATACAAATCAGTTTGATCCGTAAGTATAAGACTGGATAATCAATGTACTGAAATCGTTTGCTAAGCAGCCCAACCAAGGGGCTTAAACTACAAAATTCCCAGCCTTGCAGTTTGGGAGGACCAAAGTCCAGGACCAAGGTTCCACCAGGGTTGGTTCCTTCTGAAGCTGTCCCCTTGCTTCTGCTGAGACTCATTCTTGCAAAGCATCCTTGGCCTGTGGATGTCTCCCCCCACCCCACTCCTACATCTTTGCCATTTTCCCCATGTGTCCCCAAATTGCCCCTTTTTCATACGGATGCCAGTCATATGGACTCAGGGGCCTGCCAACCCCAGGGTGACCTCATCCGGTCTAATTACTTCTGCAACCAGCCCATTTCCAAATAAGGTCCCGTTCTGAGATGCCGGGGTTGAGATTTCAATACGTGAACCGGGGAAGGGGCCACCGTTCAATCCGTCACAGAATCGGGTGGGTTGCAGCTTCTGCCGGGGGAAGACAGAGGCTCCCGTCTGATCACACCTGGAACCCAGAGCCCAGAGCCCGCTGAGCTGGCTGGGTCTGTTCCGTGTGCCCCGACGCCTCCTGTCGTCACGTGCAGCCATCGCACATGACAGGTCTCTGTGGTTCCCGTCCGTCCCTCTGCCACAGTGACTGTGCCTCGTCTCAGAACCTGACAGGCCTCTGTGACAGCTTCCAGTCCAGGAGAGAATGTGCACAACTTCGAGGAAGTTTCCACAGCCCTGACACCCTCCAGTCAGAGGCAAGCCACCCACTCGGCCAAGGATCCCTGGGGTCTTCCAGGTCAACAAAAGGGAAGAGTTTCCAGCCACCTCGAGCAACACCCTGGCATCCGCCACCCAGCAGGGCACACAGCCAGCTCCACGTGGAACCCTCTGCCTGGGTCTTTCCCCGCTCTCCTCCTGTCCAGCCTCGGGACCGTGCTGCTCCTGGCCTCAGCTTCCTCACCTGCAAAAGGAAATGTCAACCGCCCCTGAGCTGCAGAGCTGCCCCGGAAGCGGGGGGGGGGGGTTGCAGTGCAGTTCAGAAACACGGGTCCACCCCGCGGTGATCCCGCAGACGCCCAGCTCGCAGAAAGGCCTCGTGCACGCAGCTCGGGAGCACGGGTGGGTCCTCTACAGGGATCCCGCACACGGGAGATCAGCAATGAGCTTCTTCATCAAAGTGGTAAATTCTACTCCTGGAGGGGACCCGAGAGTGATGGTGCTGGGAAGCAGACCCCGGACCAGCAGGGTCTCCGGATCCTCCTGCCCTCCCTCCTTCCCTCCCCGCTTCCTCCCTCCCCTTCCTCTTCCACCCCTCCTCCTCCGTCCCTCCCTTCCCCTCTCCTTCCCTTGCCCCTCTTCTTCCTTTCCTTCCTCTCCTGTTTTGGAGAACAACATATCTGATAATCAAAGCTCGTAGGTAGAACACCCCGCCGCTACCTAAAGCAGGCAGGGAGAAAATGTTTTGGTAGCACAAACTATGCCACCTGGCATCACGTGAGGTTTTATCCAATGAAAACCGAATTCTTCCCACGTGATGATGCGCCGGCTTTGCCAAGCTGCCACCTCTACATAGCACCTCTACTTGGCTGCATCTGGGTGCTTTGATCCCTCCCCTCCTTCACGTCTCTCCTCAAAGGCGACCTTCTCACCGAGGCCTTGGCTGACCATCTCTCTGGAACTGCACTGCAGCCTGGGTGGCTGATGTCCCTGGCTGTCACGCTGCCTGTCCCCCGACAGCTGCTACCCGGTTGTGTGCAGTTGACTCCTTTGTTTTGATTCTGCCTTCACCCCATGGAACAAGGCCTTCAGGAGGGTGAGGACTGGGCTGCGTTGATGACCACCGCACCCCCAACCCCAGGAACAGTGCCTGGTTCGTAACAGATGCTCAATAAGCGGACGATGTCACGGATCGGTTGGTGGTGGTGCCGCCGTTCAGCCAAACACTCAGACGTGAAGTTGGGTGTTGAGCCGTGTGCTGAGGATCATGCCTCCGTGTCTGATGCTTGAGTGGGGACAGATTTCTACCCCACCATCCCCACCGCCTTTCCGTCCTGCATGGCGAGATGATCAATGTATATACATATGAGGGTGCTGCTTCCTTTGGAGCTGGTGAGAAGTTTGAATCACGGTCCTGCCCGCCGATCACCACAGCCCCCCAGACAGCTGCCTCTCCCTGCATTTTCAAGCCGTTTAAAACCTGCCTGGGAGCCTTCCTCAGTTCCCCCAGAAAAATCCCAGCAATCATAGCCACTTGTGCCTGTGGGTACATACACAGTGTCCATCTTGACCTCTGAACCAAACTTTGGAAGCAGGATGGAATGTTTGTCTCCCCCTCCAAATTCTATGTTGAAATTCTAAGCCCTGATGGGTTGGTATTAGGAGGTGGGGATTTGGGAAGGTGATTTGCCTCCACTGTCAAGAGGGGGATTGCTGCCCTTGTTTAAGAGACCCCCTGCCTAGCATAGTGGTACACACCTGTAATCCCCAAGGCTCTGGAGGCTAAGGTAGGAGGATCTCAAGTTGAAGGCCAGCCTCAGAAACTTAGCGAGGCCCTGTCTGAAATAAACTATAAAAAGGGCTGGGGATGTCACTCAGTGGTTAAGCATCCCCTGGTTTTAATTCCTGGTAAGAAAGAAAGGAAAGAAAAAGAGAGAGAGAGAGAAGGGAGGGAGGGAGGCAGTGAGGCAGGTAGGAAAGAAGGAAGGCAGGAAGAAAGGAAGTCCAGCCCTCCGAAACGTGAGCAACAAAATTCTGTTGTTTAAGCCACTCGGTCCCAGGCACTTTGGTTACAGCAGCCAGACAGGGTCCAGAGAAACAGCTCAACAATGAAAAGCAGTCTCCTCACAGCAGCCTCTCCTGCCAGGGTGTTTCCACACTGGCCTCACTCGCCCTGGGTGGAGAAAGTCCTCCTTGGTGAGACTGAGAGGCTGCAAAGGGTAACAGCTTCGTCTTTATCAAGGTACCTTGCACCGTCCAAGCGCGCACTGGGGAACAGATCAAGGAGCCTGAAGAGGTTCCCATCACCGGCTCCCGTCCCCAAACCTAGCACCCAGAACCCGCAATGAGGGGCGAAAGCTGTCTGCAAATGTCGGTTCCCCGCGTTGTCGGAGGCTGTCGGTTCGTTGGGGTTTTGCTTAATTTTATACAAGAGGAAACCCAGAGATTATCTTGCTGTGACAAGGGCATGAGCCGATGCTCCACTGTCTCGGACGCACGCGTGACGCGCAGCACAGACATCCAAACTGCCGCAGTGGGGAGAAGCAGCGTCCAAGCTCAGCAAAAGACCAGCAGTGACCTGCGGGTGACACTGCTGAGAAGCTCGGAAGCTGCGATTTACTGAATCCAAGCCATCATGGAATCGAAGCCGTGCCGGGGAAACGCGGATGGGGCTCTCTTAGAATTCTTAGAGTGATCTTTTCACACACCTAGGCGATCGCACGCGCACACGCACACATGCACACACACACCCCTCACGTCCTCTCAGACACAGTCCAGCCCTCACACTCTCATCCGCTCAGACGCAGCAACGGTCCAGCGGCAGCTCTTGCCCACCATGTCCAAGGTGCTGGGCTGGATCCCCAACACACACACAGGTGAGAGAGACAGAGGCAGAAAGAAAGAGAGAAAATGGTGTTCCACCCCGTCTCTAGGCTTTTCATCCCGGCTGCTGACTCCCTCTGAAAGTTTCGGTACCAGCCCTTGGGTTTTTTCCTTTCTGTTAGCATCATTGATGGAGGCTCCCCAGTGCTCACCCGCTGAGCCACATCCCAAGCCTTTTCCCGACTTCACTTTGACGCAGGGTCTCGCTAACTTGCTTAGAGCCTCGCTAAGTTGCTGAGGACGGCTTTGAACTCGCGATCCTCCTGCCTCAGCCTCCCAAGCTGCTGGGATTCCGGGCATGCGCCACCGCACCCGGCGCACTTTCTTGATTTTTTTTTTTTTTTTTTTGCAACACTTGGTGAAGGAAGAAGGTTTTTCAGACCCTTCCACTTAGGGTCCGCTGCTTTGCTGGCTACATCAAGGACCCTGATGTGCACACAGGGTACCAGGAGGAGCAAATGAGTTGGAACACACACAGGTGACCACAGCAACACTGTGGCTGTCACCCAGCTGCCAGCGTTGGGAAAGGCTGGCGACTGTAAGACAGAACCTCATCTCAAAGGTGTAAAGACGCAGTGCACACGTCCCTTGAAGGACTGGAGAAGTGCGGTTCCCGCGATGAAAGTGACCGGAGACGCTGGTGCAGGAAGGACTGATACCGTACACAGCAGGACGTTTTGGGTGGGCTGTTGTTACCAGCTTACAACACCCTCAGTGAAAACTCAGCTGCTTGCCGATTCCTGCGCTGCTTTTAGAAAATACATTCCCAGCAGCCTCCAAGTTCAGTCCCACGTAAGAACCTGAGGCTCTAGCCTAGCAGCTCTTCCTGTGCTCCAGCTTCTTAAAGATATTTGTAGTTTCCCAAACAGGCCACCTTCAGCGTGACCTCTTTGCATTTGTTCCTGCTACTCCACCCATAAGTATGCCATTTCTTTGGTATTTTCCTGGTGAGCTCCTACTTAGCCCAAATGCCACCTCCTCCACGAAGCCCCCCCATGATTTCTCTAGGTTTTTCCAGCCTGTTGGCACTTTAGGTGGAGAATAAATCTCTGGGGACAATTGTCCCAGGCCCTACACAGGTACCTGGGACAGGTTTGTTTTCAGTCAAGTTCTGCCCAAGAAATGAACACATGAAAAGCCAGAACTCAGCTACCACCTATATAATATGTTTTGGAAAATGCTGGAAAACTGTCTATCCCACCTCCCAGGGGTCATTTTCAAGAGCTCCCTGCTAAGGAAATGCCCTTACTCACATCTTAAGTCTTCCTAGTAAATAATCAGGGGTCAGTTAATCCTATCAGACAGCTGACTGAGAATATTCCCGCCAAAGCTGAGCGCAGAAGAGAGACAGGGAAGGGGGAAAGGCTACTTGGAAGGAGGGAAAGAAAATGCCCCCATCCCTGGGGAGAAGTTCCCAGCCCCAAGCTTTCCAATCTGACTCCTCCCCCAAAGCCTCCTCCTCCCTCCCCATGACCTCCTTGACTGCTCCTGTCCCCTGCTAGGGGAACTCCAGAGACCCAGGGCTATCCTCATTGCTGTCTCCTCAAGTCGGCAGAGTGACCAGCACACATGGCTGTCTCCTAGGAATTTGGAGATCAAAGAAATTGAATTTCGGAACCAACATTTACATATAGGAAACATGGTGGTGATTTTTTGTGTGTGTGTGGTTGTTTTTATTTCCCCTCCTCCCCCACTAGGGGATGAACCCAAGGCTTCAGATCACTGAGATTCATCCCCTTAGCTACAGAGTCTCACTCCGGCCTCTAACTCGCGATCCTCCTGCCTCAGCCTCCTGAGTAGCCGGGATCCCAGGTGGTGCACCACAGCACCCAGGTCATGGTGGTGGCTCACTATGGCGCTGACACCACCCAAAGAGTCTGCAGGTGGACAGAGGGATGCGTGTGCACCTCCGCCGCAGCTGCTAATTCCACCCTCACAGGAAGCAGGGGGTGCAGACCGGGAGGGCATGGACTGTACCATGTCAAGACCCATCAGGAAACTAGTGGAGCTGGCAAGAAAAGAATAATAACAGAGACCCAGCCCGCATCCCTCGACGCAGCAAGCTGGGATACACTGCTCCTTAGACGTCGGCAGCCATGCAGATCCAAGAGAGGGCATCTTCCACCAGGAGCCGAGGCCGTCCGGTGCCCTCTCTGCCTGTGGTCATCACAGAAGAGCCCCCCTCTTCTGCACCAAGCACCTGCTGGCCCCCTCCCATGTGCAGGCTCCAATCCTGTGGCCTGCAGATGGCCAGGCTCATTTCACGGTGACTAGCAGGGCACCTGGCGTGGACCAGCCGCTCCTCCATAAATCCTTGTTTGAGACAATGAAAGAAACAGGGTTTGAAGAGATGAAATGGCGTTCCCAAGGTCTTCAGTAAAAGCAGGCTCAGGAGCTGAAGCTCAGGCCCATCTGACTCTGGAAATCTAGAGATGGGAAGGCTTTTGCCCCGCTGGCATAAGGGTGGTCTCAGAGAGGACACTTAACCAAGTCACATCCCCAGTCCTTTTATTTTTTTATTTTTTATTTTTATTTTGAGACAGGGTCTCACTAAGTTGCTCAGGGTCTCGCTAAGTTGCTGAGGCTGGCCTCAAACTTGTGATCCTCCTGCCTCAGCCTCTCGAGCCTCTGGGTTTACAGGTGTGGGGCCACCACGATCAGCAAGGATATTATTTCAATTTAAGTGCACTCATCTCTGTTTTCAACTTCTCTCCCCTCATCCACCTCTCTTCCCACCACCCCCTCCTGCATATCTATCTTTCTCTCTCTCTCTCTTGCTCTCTCTCTCCATCTCCCCACATCCCCGGCCCTCTCTCTAGCCTTCTGATCCAGTCCGTGAAGATAGGCCACGGCTATTTCACCATTCTGAGAGACGAGAGTGCCCTGAAAAAGACGCAGCAGCAACTTCAGAAGCTGCAGGAGGAGGAGAGGAACAAATTCCAACCAGCCAAGAAGGCCTCCGAGCTCCAGTACGGGGACACCTTGTCCATGTAAGTGCACACAGGGCCTGGGCTGAGGGTCTTGGGAAGGACCACACAGAGCGGGCGATGGTGGGCGACGGCGGCCGTCCCGGGGCGGACAGCCTGGACCCTGCTTGGCCTCATCTGGGTCCAGGTGCCTCGCCATGGCCACCGCCTGGTGTCCCCTGGGATATCTTTTGCTACAAGTACATAGTCTGTCCTATCAAATAGGAATTTGCCAGCCCTACTTTAGAGATGTAGATGAGACTTAGAGATGTTAATTGATTTTCCCCAAGGTCATTACTTAGCCTCCCTGAGTACACGGCCAAGGTCACAGCAAGGAAAGCCACATGACAAAATCTAAGTAAAACTGATTCTCCTCTCTCTCTCTCTCTCTCTCTCTTTAAAAATGAACGAATAACCCGGGAAGGTTTTTAGAACAGTGATGCGCCCTCCACCTTCCAGGCCAGTCACACTGTGCGCTAGGTGGTGCCAATGTGAAGCTGTATTTTTTAACCCCAGAGAGCTAAGGCTCCTTCAGGAATCCGAATGCAAGCCCGGGTCGCTCGCTAAAGAGGAAGTGGGGGCCAAGCCAGACGCCTCCCCCTCCCCATGCACCATCGAAAAGATTCTGTTCTCCAGAAAGCTGCAGGAATATTAACGAGCGCTTCCTAGAAACAAGGGTCCTCTCCAGGGAACTGCACAGTACCTGACCTCAGTCTGGCTCCTGCTTAACACGATGTGTTTTGAGGCTCGTTCTAGACAAGAAGGCAGATGGTCCCCAGCGGGGAGAGGGGGTGGATGCCTGCTTATCAGACACAGGGTCTTCTTTTGGAAGCAGTGGAAACGGTTTGGAACTAGGCACAACACTGAAACGTGTACAATAAACGCCAAGGAAACCTAGCACCACGCTGGCTTCCTTTCTCCAGTTTCAGTCCAGAGAATCAAACATTTCCACTTTGCTGCCTGTCTCTTTTTTTTAGCACCTTGGATTATACCCAGGGGTGCTTAACCACTGAGCCACATCGCCAGACCTTTTTATTTTGTATTTTGAGACAGGGTCTTGCTAAGTTGCTGAGGCTGGCCTCAAACTTGCAATCCTCCTACCTCAGCCTCCTGAAATGCTGGGATTACAGGCCTGCACCACCATGCCCAGCAGTCTACTACTTTAACATTTTTTTTCTATTCTTGTTCACTATTTTTTTTATCTAAATCAGCTAGCCTGACATTTGTGCATTCATTTATTAACTCATTTATTTGTTCTGAGATGAGAAGGAAACATATTTATGGCTTTCAATCCCTCCTCTGTGCCTCTTAAGGAGTGGACATCCCCACTCTGTTCCTTGAGCAGGGGACATTGGAAGAATATGGTGCTTTCAATACGGAGGAAGAGCAAACTGGTCCCCTGAGAAGTTAGAGTGGAAACTAAGATGTTTTTGCTAAGTGTTTTCCCGTTGGTGCGTGAGGTCCTTGGGGCAGGGTTAAAGTAAGTTCGGAGCAGGCAAGAGAGGCTGTCTCGACACAGATCCAGTCTCATTGCACAGCCAGCCACCGCGAGTTGAAGGATCAGCCCGTGGCACAGAGGTTCCAGAAGGATCAAGGAACAGCCCCTGCTCCACGTGGAGCCACGGCAGAGTTGAGGAAGTGAACCGGGACTCAGGACAGGAGGACCTCGCAAGCTGAACAGGAGGGGTTGGGTAACAGGGAGAGGCACGGTGGACGCCAGCACACCACAAATTCCTGCAGCCAGCACGTCAGCCAGGGCTGGCCGAGGCTGGAGAAGGAGGCTGTAACTGTGCCTTCTGTTTTGAAAACATCTTTGCATTTTTTGGCTGACACATAATACATAGTTTGGGGGCACAGGGTGCTCTCTCGCTGCTCGTATGCAATGGTGATATTTGGATCAGGGAAGTGGCACATGCATCCCCTCAAACTTCCATTCTTTCCTTATGTTAGGAAAATCCAAAACCCTCTTTAGTTTCGTGGAGATACACCATGAACTGCCGTCCGCCATGGTCATCGACCGTGCTATGGAACATTAGAAATGATCACTAAGTGCACCCCTACACCCAGGGCGCCGTTTCCCAGAAGTTAGAAACATTACGCTCGGACTCAGAACCATTAGTGTCCTCATCAGACCTGGAGGGGCATGTGACACAGAGAAGGCCACTCACGGAGCCCAGAGGTCCCTACTTTCTCCACAAGGGTCCCAAGAAATGCGGCCTTCCAGCCTGAGCCCCAGGCTACTCACAGCATCGGCCACTCCGAGCGACCCAAGCCAGCGGGCAGGCTTCCCCTGAAGGAGGGAACTGAGGCAGGGCTGTCCGAGGGTAAGGGCGTCTGCTAAAGACGCGCCTACTTGCTTGGATGAAATTTTTAATCCATTCTCTCCTCTCCGATCCGTGTTTCAGTGAGCGAGACATGGTTTATTTAAAGTTTAATCAGTTTAAATATGCATGACATCGCTCGTCTCATAGACACTGGTCTGCTTATGTCTTGTCTGGTAGATTCTATGAGTCGTACAAGGCTGGTCATTAAAATAAAGCTGTAGCCCATTACTGCAGCGTAGCCATCAAATGCAAGGGTGGGCGCCTGCTACAAAACCAGGATCAGGAGTTGGCAGGCGCCAAGACAGGGCAACCGTCCTGAGCACTTGCCTGGGAGGCAGTCGGGACTTGCATTGAGTCCTTCCTCCACCGTGCAGCTGGTTAACTTCCTACAGCTCCCCGTACCTCTCTGAGCCTCCTCCTCCTTTCCCCATATGAACGCCCAAGCTTATTACAAGGATTGAATGGAATAGCACATAAAACACTCTCAGTAATTATTAGCTTATTATCACGCAATAAAGTGAATTTTATCTCCCTCGGGCCTCAATTACCAAAAATCTTTAAATTTGTGCCTTGAAAAAAAATCTTAATTTCCAGAAAAGCCAGGAAGTATCCCACGTTTAAGAGCTGTGCTTCCATAAATTACGCTTCCAACCACACCATCATCAAAAACACAAGTGTTCGTTGAGAAAGACTTAAAAAATAACACACAAGCATTTGATCTTGTGCCTTATGAAATCAAAAGGGATTATTTTTTATGCCCCTCAGGATCTAAGAACAGAGAATAAGCTCTTTCAGACAAAAGTTTTAAGTGCGACAAACTATGCAGGGCAATAAAAAGAAAAGCAAGAGTGTTCCAGAAGATTCCTGGCTGCAAGCAGTGTTTCCCACCGTGCTCAGTGACCTCATTTTCCAGCTTCGGATTCAGCTGAAACTGGAAAAAGAACAATGTTGGGTAGGCTCTGTTTTACTGTTGTGGTCGGGAAAAGACGTGAAGCCAGAATGAAGGAGCTTTAAACGCTGGGTTCGTTCCGACGAGTTCTGAACCGCTGGGAGGCAGGGTCCAGCCAGCAAGATGGGGCAAGGCACCGTGTGTTTGCAGGTTTTCCTTTTTCGGCTCCAGGATGGAATAGCTAATGTTAGAGGAAATTAGGGGCCCACATTCAGGCCCTTCTCGTTCACTCTGTGACCCAGGATTATCCTGGAATTCCCAGGAGGAAGGTGAACTCCTCACCTGGGCGCCCGTCTTGCCTCCTCTGGCCCCTCCACCCCAGCATGATCTCTGCGGAATACGAATTCCCCATAGCACAACACCCTGGACCGCCGACGTTCCTGCTGACATTCCTCCGTGGACAGACAAAGCCAAGCAGGGGTTACCGGGCCTTGGGTGTCTAGCCCTTGGCTCTCCTCCCCAGCTCCACCTCCCCGGTTCTTCTTGCACCTTCTGCCCCACCCACGTCCTCCCCATTTTCCTACTCGCCGAGTGGTCTCTGCCACAGGACCTTTGCACATGCCGTTCCCTCCAAATAGCAGGCCTCTCCCTCCTCCATCTGCCTGGTTAACACCCATTCAACCTTCAGATTTCAACTCCGTGCCTGCTCTTGTCCCCCCGGCTGTTGCCGTGAACAGCCACCCCAAAGCTTATTCACTCAGGACAAAGCCCATCTCTTCCACACATCCGCATTCAGAGGGGCCGGTGTCTATGTTCCACCCAGCAAGCAGGGGCCGGCAACGCTCACCCACGCGGGCAGCTGTCAGCGTCACAGTGAGCTGAGTCCCTCCCTCTCCCGGCCTCTTCGTAGGCGGCCAATATTCTCACAGTACAGCAGCGGCTGGATCCCTTCAGGGAGCATCCCAGGACATGCCAAGGACACCCCACCCATGCTCCAGGGCCTGGCAGGACATCGCGGGTGACGCGCTCTATTGGGTCAGCAGGCCTAAGAGCCCAGAGCCAGGAGGAAGCAAACGTAGACCCACATCTTATCGAAGAACTGGGGGACCTGTCCTGAAATTGTCACAACTTCCTCAGCCTCAGGGAAATATTCCCAAGTTTCCTAATTTAGGCTGTCCCAGGGCAGTGTGCCCTGCCCCTGCACATGGCTCCCTCAATCCACCCGGATCAGTCTCATTCATTGCCACATCTGCTGTACCCAGCACGAGGTCGCCCATGATGTGGAGGGAGGGAAGGAATCAGGGAAGCCGGCCTCTGTTCCTTAGCAGACGGGGCTGCTGAGGAAGGGCCTCGGGGAGCAGGCTGGGTGTGAACTTGGAGGGGCGCTTGGGTCGGGGCGCACGGGGATTCTCACCTCCTCCCCAGCTGCTGCAGGAGCCGTCAGGATTTCAAAAACAAACGCTCTTCAGCTTCCACCTGCCATCGCCCAAGTTTAAAACGCACAGGATCGATTCAGTTACCCAGAGGGACACAGAGAGAGTAGGCCAATTTGAAGATGTGTGAGTTGAATTTTGCCATGGGTAAAAAACATACACCCTATGACGGAGGCATGCTTATAGAATAGAGAACGATTTTCTGTAACTGAGAAGACTTGCTCCATGAAGGTACAGGGGAAAATACTTAAACATGGTATTAAATTGCCCTCCCTAGAATAGAGTTTAAAAATGTGTTTTATTTTCTGGTTCTTTAAGAAGACACTTCCAGGGGTGGTGGCTCAGCACTTGCCTGGCATGCACAAGGACACAGGTTCAAACCCCAGCACCATGTACACAACAGAGTGTTGGAGCAACAAAAGCCACAAGAAAAACTAAATAAAAATTGCTTCTCTCTTTCTCTCTCTCACTGTTCTTCTCTCTTAAAAAAATAAACACTTCCAAGTCCTGGTGTGGTGCTCCAGTTGACCCCTAATTAATTTGCTATTTATCTTATTAATCTCTTGGCGGAACCGGTGAAGCAGAGTGGGAAGTTTTATGCACTCTGAACTAGGACCCCCTTCCCCAGGGCTGGCACCACTGCCGGGCGCATCGTAGGTCCCCAGTGATACGGGCCACAGGAACCCCAGCAGGAGGAGGCGGAGTTCAGAGCTGCTCCTCACTGTCCCCTCTTCTCCTCCAGCACCTTCGATGACGAGAAGTACAAGAAGCTGGGTGCCAGCTTCATCCTCCGCCCGTTCGCCCCGGTACACAGCTGCATCTTCGCGCCCTCACTGCCTGAGGCTCACGTGTAAGCAGCCCCACCCCGGAACCCCGCGTTGCCAGCTCCCAAATCAAAGCCCAGCTCTCGTGACCCCAGGAGCCGGCGTGGAGGCAGCCGGAGAGCCACGTGCTCCTCTGTCCTCTTGAAAGGGACACGGAGCCTGGAGCTGGCAAAGCCATTTGGTGCACAAAATGACAGACAGCAGACACCACCGTGGTTCAGAGTTCCGTGGTCAATCAGCTGTCACCAACTCATCCCATCCCTCCCCACATGCCACAGGTGCTCATGTCAAATAATTTGCAAAGCCCGATAAACTCTGTCCAAGCCCTTGCCCAGCGGGTACAGGGACATCTCCACCAAGGCTCGGGAGGTGTGACTCCCCCCACCCCCAAGTCTCATAGGAATGGTCCTCTGCGAAGCCTCTGGTCTGACACCCAGCCCACGAACTCCTCATTGAGGGGACACAGGCCAGCCAACCCTCCAGAGGACACTGTGATTTCTGAAACCCAGACACCTCTGGGCTCTTCCAGAGAATCACAAGCCCAGCTTCTTCTTTTGCGCTGGCGGGCACTCTTCAGCTGGAAGCTTCTTTGGAGTAGGGATCGAAGCGTTTGAGCTCAGGCTTCTCAGCCTTGGTACTATCAACTTTGGGGACGGACGATTCTTCGTCTCAAGGGCTGTCTGGGGTATTACAGGCTGCTCAGCCGTGGTCTCTACCCGCTCGATGCCAGCAGCTCTACTCCCCCAAGCTGTGACAACCAAAGATGTCTCCAGGGATGGCCAAATGTCCCCACGGGTGAAAAATCGCCTGCTCCATCCCACACTGAGAGCAGCGGCCAGAGGGTAGGGAATTCGTTTAGCGCAATAGACGTCCCACTTCTCTGTCTGCTCACTTGTCTGATAGGGACACCCTGACTTTCAGGGCAATCTTGGCCACTTCTGGTGGCTCTCTGGGCATCACCTCCTTCGGACCTCTTAGCAGCCCTGCTCTGAAGAAGAGGAAGCAGAAGCTCAGAGAGGTGAACTCCCCTGCCTGTGGTCCTGGAGCTCAGGGTCTCCCTTTAAACCAGGCCTGTGTGGCCTGAGCACCCAGGTTCCCATCAACACAGAACACAGAGAGTGCATCCCACACCCTGGAAAGCCAAGTCCCCTGCACACGTAGAACAGAACAGTGCACTAGCAAAATCACAGGACCAGACGGCAGGCAGATCGTTAGTAAGAACACACACTTCGCAGGAGGGAGACGCACACTGCACCAACCCCACCGTCATCGTCACCGTTCTCTCCATCAGCAGCGAGTGTCGGACACATCCTCATCGCTCACCCTGCCCTGCCCCACTTTCCTTCTGCCTCCCTTTGATTGGTTTTATGCTTGGATTCTTTTTCTTTTCCTTTTTGGTACCGGGGAATTGGACCCCGGGTGCTTTACCACTGAGCTACATACATCCCCAGCCCTTTTTGTTTCTGATTTTGAGACCTGGTCTCGTTAAGGATTTTAGGGTCTTGCTAAGCTACAAATGCTGGCCTCAAACTTGCGATCCTCCTGCCTCCTGAGATCCTCCCAAGTCCCTGGGATTACAGGTGCGAGCCACTCTGCCCAGCTCGACTGGTTTCTTGATACACGCATCTGCTCGGGGACGTTCTAACGGGCAGCTTAATGCTCTTAAAATATCTCCGTGGAGAAACAGACCTTGTCATTTCTCCTAAGCTTCCTTGGAAACACTTGCTCTGTCCCTGCCTGTCTGTGAGCAAGCCGACTGAAAGCCGTGAGCTCTCACTTGCATCGGAAGCATCTGAGGGTGTCGAGGATGCTGGGAAGGTGTGTAATGTCCCCCATGCCTGGGAAGGTCCTCGATCCCCCGCACCACGTACTCTATTCATTTAGTCTGAACACACTGCAGCTTAAATCAGCTATGAAGTGACTAGAGGTAGTTTCTTGTCCTCCTTCTTTGAATGCCAGATGGGGAAACCAAAACAGAGAGGGGTCACACAACGGGAGTCTTGAGCTCAGGACTCCGAAGTCAGATCTTGACAACAGGTGTGTCAAATAGCAGCTGTTACTATTATCCCAGAGGACACTGCTGCTGTTATCCTCTTGAAAGGCCAGACCGTAAATATCTTGCTCTCCCTTGCAAGTTCTTAACTTTGCTGTTACAGCACAAAACCTACAATGGTGGACCAATTTTCTGGGTTCCAATAAAGTTTTATTTATAAGAACAGGTGCTGTGCCCACTGGCTAGAGTTTGCCCTAAAGTGAACACTGCCCTTTCCTTTTCCTGGCTATGGAAAGGTTCTGGCCATGTTTGATGGCTGGATCAGTCATCTGTTGCCGTATTACCCAGCAGCTCCGCCTGGAGTGGCTGGAAACAACCCGTTATTACTGTAGCCCATCTACCATTGGCTGGAGGGTTCTGCTGATCGGGTCCAGCTCAGCTGCCCCAGGCCAGGTTTGCTTCCGTGTGCATCCAGCTGAGGTTGATTGCTCCAGGGTGGCCTCGTTGGTCCCCAGGTCTTTCTGTTGATGGTGGTGGCTAGAGCAGGGGTGCGTCTCTCGGCATCTGGTGGGCGAGCCTGGGCTTGTTCACAGGGCTCTCTCGGGGAAGGACCTAGGGCCTCCAGGCCTCTAGAAGCAGAAGGTCAGAATGGACGTAGTGGCCCTTCTGCCACATCCCAGGAGCCCAGCAGCACCCAGCCATCCAGATACTCCTGACGGGGGTGAGTGGCAAAGGCTTGTTGCCCAGGTGTTCCACTGAAGGCATCCAGACAGGCCCTGCCGTACCTGTTCCCGAATTCTCAGTCGTCACACATCAGCCACTGCGGATCCGAGGCTGATCGTCGCCTTCAGTCCCGCTGGGATCGACCCCCAAACTGGCTGATAATTCTGAATCAACTGCTAGGGGATCGATGCCATCACATCGGGAGATTCTTGACCTTTACCTTGAAAACTGGAGGGGCAGTGGTTACTGGGAATGAGACACAGCCCCTCGTTTCTCCTCTAAGATAACAAGGCTGTCCCTCCACTGTGTTTTGGGATCGAGGGTTTGACCAAAGCAATGACTGTAACTCGCCTCTGGATTTGCCCTGGGCCCCCAGCATGGGGTGCTCAGAATGGCTTTGTGCACATGCTCTGTGCTCTGAGTGGGAGAGGAGCACTGCTGTCTTCCGGGGGTGTGCACGCCCACGTGTTCTGCTTGGTCGGTCCGCCGGCCTCGGGGGGAGCGGGCTGCTCGGGTGGCTGCGGCTGGGGTCGGCCCCGCATTCTGAGCTCAGGCTTTGCAAAGCAGACTTGGTGCATCCGGCTGCAGCATCTCCTCCTATCATTGCCCGCATTTAAGAAAGAGAAATGCTCCCTCTTCTGATTTGATAAAAATCCAAGATATTGTGCCGCAACCTGGCGCTCGATTGATCATTACGAGAAAGGACCAATTTCTATCACGCGTGTCTGGGGACAGTTTTACTTTTTCATTTATTTCGCTAGAGATTAAATGGATGATTACCAGGTTTGAGGCACTTTCTCTAAACAGAGAAAAAAAGCCCAGGCCCAGGAGATGAAGCCCTTTTGGATGAAAAGGGGACTCTGCACCCGATCACAAGGGACCGACATCAGCGCCGTGGTGAAGAGCACCAAATTCAGGAGCCAGATGCCTGGACGCTGGCTCCAGCTCGGCCATTGGCTGTTATTTATTTATTTATTTATTGTGAGCTTGGACAAGGTTTATACCTCAGTTTCCCTATCTGTAAAATGGGGATGATAATGATACCTTCCTCGGGGATGTATGAGAATGAGTTGGTTTGTGTACGTTGGGCCCCTAAAACACAAAGCACTTCCTGTTACCATTATGGAGATTTCGCTCTTGTTATTATCCACTATCTGCATGGGTCTTCACATCAGAATTGTATCCCCCACATTATCAGCTCAGGAGAACATGAGATCCAAACCAGTTCATTCCCAGCATCTCCCACTCAGTAACCGGAACTACCCTGAGCCCACTCTGTGCCTGGCTCAGGGAACCCTACGGGGGACAAAGCTATGTGCTTGCAGGCCCATGGGCTGGAGGGACAAGCGAACAGGTAGCTATGACAAAGCAGCAACCCCAAGTGTGAGGATAAAGGGACACGTTGTAGGGACGGAGATGCTTTAGAAGGTCCTTGGAGAGAGCCTAACCCAGACCCAGAACAATCAAGAGGGCTTCTGGATAAAGGTGATGTCTGAGCTGAAAGAGACGGCGGAGGAAGGGAAACACGTACCAGGAACAGAGAAGAGTGCTAAGTGCTTCACCTTCTCCCTTAAGAGGGAGGTGCTAGGGCTGGAGCTGTGGCTCAGGGGTATGGTGCTTGCCTGGCATGTGCAAGGACCTGGGTTCAAACCCCAGCACCACACACACAGCTGAGAGTCCGAGCAACAAAGGCCAGGTGGAAAAATAAAAGTTGATTCTCTAAAAAAAAAAAAAAAAGGGAGAGAGGGAGAGAGGGAGTTACTACAATTACAACCATTTTATAGATGAAGAAAATGAGGCTCGGCAGTGAATAACTCTGAAGGCCACACAGAGCAAGTAAACGGCAAAGCTACGCCCAGACAGCGCAGAGAGCATGGTGAGCAATGGGACAGGAAGGCTCAAGGGTGCAGAGGTGCACTGGGGCCTCCTGTGCAAGCAGTGCATGCCTTCGCTGGGGAGTGGCTTAAATGACCAAGCAAGTGGCTTAAACAAAGCACACTTATTCTCCAGAGTTCCCGAGGCCTCAAGGCTGAGATGCGGGTGTGCCAGGTCCAGCCTCTCCTGAGGCCTCTTCTCGGCCTCTCAGCCTCTCCTCGGCCTCTATGTCTGCAGGTATGATCCTGCTGTCTGAAGTTTCTCCTCCTAGAAGGATGCCAGTCAGACTATATGAGGCTTCATTTGAACCCAGTCACCTCTTTAAAGGCCCAGCCACCACATGCAGTCCCACTTGGAGGAATCGGGGTTAGGGCTTCAATGTACTAAGATGGCGGGGCCACGAGTAAGCCCGTGAAGGGTGGTTTTCAGGAGTTCCAAGATGTCAAGCAAGGGAAGGAAGGATCAGGTTTGCGCCTTCTCTGATACTCACAGCCCCATGTCCCCATGAGCACCCTGTGACCAAGCAGACCCCATCTCAGCAATCCACTCCTTTGCTTATTCCGGGTCCACCCCTGCACGTCCCAAAACCCAGGCCTGCAGGGGCTGTTGACCTGAGGGGCCTCTCCCCAGCCCTTCCCAGCTCCCCAGGGTCATGGCGAGGGTTTGCGAGGTGCTCATGGCCCAGTGCCAGGTACGTGGCCCACGGAGCCCCCTGGAGAAATGCTGGACACAGCCCTGTGCCCTGAGCCACCAGATGCTGTAACCTGTAGGGCCCAAGATGAAGTTAAGGGGAAGAGAGATAAGAACCGAGGACACAGAGGGTGCTTCCAGAACAATCTGTGGAAGGAAATGACTTCTCCTCTCTCCAGAGAAGACAGCACCGCACAGCTGAGGTTCCCTAGGACCCGGCAGCATTACCACCCCACTGCACGGGGCCAGGGCGGGAGGCTGGGGACAGTGAAGCCTTCCTGGAAACAGGGAGGAACCGTTCCTCCCTGCTCCTGTCAGGCCTGGGAACCCGGGGGAGCTCAGTCAAGATGGGATGCAGTTCCAGGAAAGCAGTTACACAGCTTGGTAATGGAGTAGTGTGGGGGAGAAGTCCTCAGAGGTGAGGACAGCTTGCATGCAGGACTCCTGCTTCCCGGAAAAACACACAGGCGGCCCATGAACCCCCTCCTGACCAGCGCATTGGCTGCACCAGCGCTGAGTCGGAGCTCAGTAACCTGGAGCAGTCCAACAGATCCTCACTAACCCCGGCTATGTGACCTCAGCTAACACGCCTCACCTCTCTGAGCCTCGGGTCTCACTCCTATAAACTGCCATGGAGGGTAAGCATTATAATGAGTTATTCAGATACCATCTCCCTCACCAAGCTGTGTGACCTTCAGCAAAGTGCACCTCTCTGAGCCTCAGTTTCCCCTTCTCAGTAGGTTTGGGAGAAATAAATAACAAGGGCAAAGTGCCTGGCTCCTTGTAGATGTTTAACATAATGTGGCCCCCAAAGCAGAAAATATAGATGAGACTTACTCTTTTTTCTTTTTTTATTCAGAAATTTATTTGTTGAACAATCAAACAAGCTTCTAATGAAATAATATAATATATATATATAAATTCTGAAAATTAATTTATCCCCAAGATCCCCCCAATTATCCACCCTTATTCCTCCCCTCTCCTTCCCAATACATCTCTACGAACGCCTTAGGTTGTATGACATTACACCTTATCCAGATTTAAAACATGAGAACTGACCTCCTTTCTCAATGGCCAGGGTCTAGCTCCAGCCTCCACAGATGAGTGAAGACATTCGACCCTTGGTTCTCTGGGTTGTGCTGATTTCACTCAGCATAATTCCTTCCATAGCCATCCATCTACCTTCAAAGGCTGCAATATCATTGTTTCTAATTGCTGAGTAAAACTCCATGGTATATATGGACCACAGTTTTTGGATCCATTCATCCAGTGAGGGACATCTGGGTTGGTTCCATAATTTAGCTATTGTAAATTGAGCTGCTATGAACATCGATTTCGCTGTGTCGCTGTAATGTGCTGATTCTAAATCCCCTGGAAAAATACCCAGGAGAGGAATAGCAGGGTCATATGGTGGGCTCATCCCTAGTTTTTTGAGGATTCTCCATACTGCTTTCCAGAGGGGCTGTACCAGTCTGCAGCTCCACCAACAGTGTGTTAGTGTGCCTATCTCTCCACAGCCCCTCCAGCATCTATTATTGTTTATTTATAGATGAGACATACTTTTAAACAGTGTTTTAGCTACATTTTCAAGTATTAGGCTCAGTGTGTTTTTCTTCAACGTCTGACTGTATCTTTAGACAAAAGATTTACACTTTTATTTATTTGTTTTTTAAAGAGGGTGAGAGAATAAATTTTATTTATTTTTTTCATCTGTTTTTTGTTTCTCTGACACTTAGTTGTGTATGTGGTGCTGGGGTTTGAACTTGGCTTCTGGTCCATGCCAGGCAAGCCCTCCAACCGCTGAGCCACTGCTCCAGCCCAGACTTACACTTTTAAAGCAATGGGTCCAAATGTTATTCCTTAAAAAAAAAGTTACTACAATAGTTCCCTGTGTTTCCAGACTATTTGCACTCTTAATTGGTTTGTTATCTCTCCACACCACACACACAAACTCCCCAGTACTGTTTCAAATCATGGCTCTGCCACCTGCAAGCCCGGTGACCCGCACAGCTTCCTAACCCCTGAGTCACAGATTGCTCATCCGCAAAATGGGGCTAATGAACACCTCAAGCCCATCGTGGATGACAGGATGTGTGCAGAAGACACCTGTCTCACTCCTGGAATCCCAGCTATTCAGGAGGCTGAGGCAGGAGGATGGCAAGTCTGAGGCCAGCCTCAGCATCTCAGCGAGGTCCTAAGCAACTTAGAGAGACCTGTCTCAAAAAAAAAAAAAAAAGAAAAAGAAAAAGAAAAGAAAAGAAAAAAGGGAGGAGTGGGCTGGAAATGTAGATTGGTGGTAAAGCGCCCTGGGTTTGATCCCCAATCCTCCCCCCACCAAAAAATTGCCAGAGCGCAGCTTTCCCACTGGGAGCCCGCTGGGCCTCTATCTCTGTAAATTGTAGTGTGAAGAACTTTGTTGTAACCGGATCCCGCTGTGTCCCCTCTGTCTTTGCAGGGAGCCCCTCTTCCGCCAGCTCTGTGCCCTGCACTGGCTGCTGGAGGCCCTGACCATCGACCACACCCACCACACCATGAAGCCATTGATCACCTGCTGGAATCCCAAGTAGGCGGGGCTCCCCGACGCTCCTCCCCTCCCTGGCCCCTCCTGGTGGGGGCGTGGCTGTGCGAGCTGCGCTTTCTGCTCCGCTGGATCTGGTGCTCCAGCTCCTCTGCTCCAGCTCCTCTGCATCCCAATTAGTCACAGCAGGAGCGTTCACACCATAGAAGCTGGCAGATGAGAGCCGCACTGGGCAGGATCAGAGCCAGCGCTTCTCTCCAGCCCCCCAGGGCTATTGTGTGGGTTTTTCCTCTTCTTCCTCCTCCTGCTCCTGGCGCTCTTGGGCTTTATCTCCAGCGCTTTGGCGCAGGGCTCTGGTGTTGCTGCGCGGTCTGCTGAGGGCTGTTTCTGCACGGGGTGCTGAGATGCGGGTCTCTGGAGCAGCTGGGTTTGCCCAGGCAGAAGCTTCAGAAGGAGTTGTCCAGGCCAAAAAAGAGTGTCAGGAGTATGGACCCCCGGGGGACAAGGCTTATGCAAAACCTTTGAGGCCACTGTAGCAGGAACCACGTTGGGCACACAAGGTGGAACAAGAGACAGGAACAGGAGGAAGTCTGTTCTTGAAGAAGTCATGTTGTCCGCAGCAACAGGACAAAAATTGGAAAAGAAGCCAGACTTGAGGAACAGGATTTGCACTGTGAAAACCACAGACTGAGTTTAATCAAATCGTCTCCCATCCCCAGGGCTAATGGCCCTCACCCCCCCGGGAGCCTGGGCCCCTCTGGCAGCCCTGCCTCCCCTGCCCGTTCAGTTTTCTTTCTTCCAAACGATTGAGTCTTCATTAACTCCTCCTTCTGAGGACACCCATCCCTCCTCATCTCCCCAATTCGTCTCTCCCACCAGGGCCCAGATAAAGTAGCGTCAAATGCAATCACAAATATAAATTATGGGGCTGGAGCCGTGGCTCAGGGGTAGAGCACTTGCCTGGCATGCATGAGGACCCAGGTTCAAACCCCAGCTCCACCTACACAACTAAGTGTCGGTAAAATAAAAACCAGATGAGAAAAATAAATAAACATGGGCTCTCTCTCTCCCTCTCTCTGTATATATAAATTATGCATCTTTTGAAATATTAGTTACTAATTTATCCAGTGTTCTTGGTTGGGATGAAGTTAAAACTGTAAGTTTCCTTTGATATAGTGGCTCACAAACTGTTTTTTAAGCAGAAATGATTTATTATTTTACATAGAAAACCCAGTAGTGTAAACCTGATTGTTCTAAATGGAACTTCCTCATGAAGCAAGTGATTCCAGGGCCTAAGAAACCTGGGGTCCCATCTCCACCACGGCACCCCAGTTATTTCCAAAACCTCTTTGTGATTCTCAGAATTTGTTTGAAGCCCACAGCCTTAAAATGTTCACCATGCATTATTCATTTTTCTTTAGAATGAAACTGCTCAAGTTATAAGTGAACACTATTTACTCATAAAACCTTTCAAAAAAATTTATAAGTATATAAAGTGAGAAAGCTTTTATTTCCTCCTTAGAGAAAAAATCCCTTTTAAAGGTCTGAGAAGGCCCATTCCAAGTCTTTTTAATACCTTCCCTTTATAAACATACAAATACCTTTTTTGAGGGGGAGGGGTTTAGGGATTAAACCAGGAATGATCTACCACTGAGCCACCTCCCCAGTCCTTTTGATTTTTTATTTTGAGGTAGAGTCTCACTAAGTTGCTGAGGCTAGCCTCAAACTTGCAATCCTCCTGCCTCAGCCTCCATCACTGGGATTACAGGCTTGGCTCACAAATATGTATTTTTTAATTCGAAAAGGTTAAAAATCTTGTTCTCTACGTGATTTTCCACCCTTTTACAGTGACTCATATGCTTCCTTCCATGATGACACCTTGCAAATCTTCCACATTCGTTTAATATTGAAAACAGCACAGCTGGAGGTATTCTGTTGTATGGATGGAACATAATTTAGATAATCATCTTTATTCACAGACACCAAGGCCGTTCTCAAATTTTTTACATTTCTAGTAATACTTCACAGAACCTTCTTACACATTTCTTTTCTGCCCAGTTGCAAGGAATTCTTTTAACTAGATTCTGAGAAATGGGAATCACTCAGTCAAAGCAACATATAATTTTTTTTCACAGTTGATTGCTTAAGATTCTAGGGAAAAAAAAACCCTGAGCCAACCGACTTCTGATTGTTTCCCTGATCACACCACCAGCAGTGATGTTTCGCCTCTGACAGACACCCACCCTCCCGCACAGAGGAAAGAACATCACGCAGGGTGTGGATGAAGGAAAGAGAAAGGGGCATCTGTATTTTCTTTGATTTTTTTTTTAGTGTGCTTAGACTGTAACGAAACATTGTTAGCTGCAGTCGGAAGACATACTGGTCACACTGAGTGTCAAATGCTCTGCTGTGACTTGTAAGGGCAGGGATATAAGGGATGTCCAGCTCTCTAGGAGCAGGAACCACACCTCAGGGATAAAAGCTGTCTAGGCAGATTCCTGTGGGCAGTGGGGTACTTGTTGGGGTTTGTCTTTTTCTCTAATGGAGCACTTACTCCTGATGGGGAGCTTCAACTTAGGGTCTGGGACACGCTGGTAAATGTTTAACCAGTTCTTCGGGGGCTGGACAGCCACGGTTTGTAACAGTGCCAATGACCGTGGTGTAAATTCTCCCCCACGGCTGATTTCAAGCTCACCAACACGATGTCCCTGGGCTTAGAGTCGGGAAGAGGAGCTGCACCCCAGTTCTTGCCAGTCGGTGTGAGCCATCACCGTTCATTTAAATGACAGTGACCGGTGATAAAAATCTTACTTAGTGGAATCAGGTTTGTGACTATCAGTGTTTTGGGGACTTCAGGCTAGGAAAGAAGGCAACATCTGAGCAGAATCTTACCAACAGGTGAGGTCCATGTTCACCGGGTAACTAATCAAACATACAGCCAGGGGCAGGTAGGAAGTCTGTTCAAGGTCAACCAAATTCTAATTCCAAAGAGAAACAGCCCAGGGAACAACCCCAAGAAGGAAAACCCAAGTTCCCAATCCTCTTGACTGTGCTCACCTGAATTTCCGCATCAAATAGCGCTTCTCCTGCTATGAGTGCATTTCAATTTTGCTTTCTGTTTGTTTATTTCTGTTTTGGGTTTTTTTTTCCCACCAGGGATTGAACCCAGAGGCACTTAACCACTGAGCCACATCCCCAGTGTTTTATTATTATTATTATTTATTTTGAGACAGGGTCTTGCCAAGTTGCTCAGGGCCTCTCTAAATTGCTGAGGCTGGCTTTGAACTTTCGATCCTCCTGCCTCAGCCTCCCAAGCCACAGGTGTGTGCCACCATGCCCAGCTAATGCACTTTGAGACCTGGACGCTGCACCCTGACACCCACCATGAATTTTCTGAAAGGACATACCAATGCCAGGGGACCTGTGGCTCCCGGAGGCTTCGGGTCTATCCAGCATGATGACAGCTGAAGATCGAGGCCCTCCCTTTATGGATTTTAAAGCAAGAAACTGGGGGTGGTTGGATCCCTCCATGAGGGCTTTGCACAAACAGTGAGATGTGACCAGGTGGCACTAGGGTGCTTCAAGGAGGGTGACCTACGTCACAACAGGAACATCTCGTATTCCAATGGATGGGCGGATGGTCTACTGAGTGGACAGACAGCACATTTTATTTTAGGGTGTCACTCTGAGTTGCCCTAAGCCTGTGTCACTTAGCCAGGGGGGTGGGGGGTACTTCTCAATTTCCCAATTTCCTCAAATGGCGATTCAAACCCAGCACCGTCTCCCAGCACCCTCATTAATTCTATGCTACCTACAGGGTTGATTTCAACTGCCAGGATGATTGGGTTCAGAGCAAAAAGAGAAACTGAGCCTTCAGTAAATCTGCTAATCACCCTTCTGTGAGAGACACCAACCCTTTTGAGGCAAAATAGCTCCTGATTCTGCTATGAAGGTCCATAAGTCTTTACCCTCTTGGGGCCAGCTATGATTCAGAATTCTGATTTTTTTTCCAGTTTAAAAAGGAAATATAAGGTATACACCATATAGATCATCACCCTGCCAGGGAGCACAGTGCTTCGGCAGAAAGCAAAAGAGTGAACATGCACCCCACGAACGTGAGAAAGGTAGAAAAAGAGTCAGCACCTTTCAGGTCACGTTTTGCTGCCAAATAAATTATTAAATTTTTGTTGTTGTTTTCAAAATCCTTTGGGGTTTTGAAACCCAGGCTGTGAACCTGTATTGATATCATTCTTTTCTTTTTTTAAGAGAGAGGGACAGTGAGAGAGAGAGAAAGAGAGAGAGAGAGAAGGAGGGAAACAACTTTATTTAGTTTTTCACATGGCCTTAGTTGCTCCAACACTCAGTTGTGTACGTGGTGCTGGGGTTTGAACCCGGGTCCTTGTGCTTGCCAGGCAAGCGACGAAACCGCCGAGCCACTGCTCCAGCCCATGACTTCTTTTTTTTAAATTCTACTTCTTTACATTCAACCATTTGTGCAGCGTTAAATCAGCTGCTGATATTTTAATAAACAATGCATTTTTTAAAATAAATTTTATTACCCAACATTACATAACAAAATCATAAACAATTTTCTCTTCCAAAAAAATGCATTGATATCATTCTTATTAGAGACTATCTGTCTTTCCAAGGACTAAAAATGAGTGAAGGGGCTGGAGTGGTGGCTCAGCGGTTTCGGCGCTTGCCTGGCAAGCACGAGGACCCAGGTTCAAACCCCAGCACCATGCACACAACTAAGGCCATGTGAAAAACTCAATAAAGTTGTTTCTTTCTCTGTCTCTCTCACTGTCCCTCTCTCTTTAGAAAAAAAAAATGAGTGGAGCTCTCTGGAGAAGCCCACCACAAGGTGTGGGCTGCAGAGCCGTCTCCCCGTGCCCCCTGCCACTGTCCCTAGTCACAGTGGGAAAAAAAGCATCGTAGACCTGGTGAAAGGGGGAGGGAGCCCAGTGTCACCAAGGAAGCCTCCAGGTGGGGAACAGCACACACACAGAGTCCCCACAGCCTGTGCTGCCCCCTGCAGCCACACTGCAGCTCAGATGTGTCCTCACCTCCGACGTGGGACACCACTGGGCCCACTCTGAACTGGGGAGGCCAGGTGAGTGGAATCCTAGCTTTTAAAATAATAATAATAATAATAATAATAATAATAAATGTATGCGTTCATTGCTCTGCAGTCTACAAAACATTTTCATTCCATCTTTTTCATTCATGGCTCTTCAAACTATAATGTGCACATGGGGATCCAGCTAACAGGAATATTCTGATTCTAGGTCTGGGTTGGAGCCTGAGAATCTGCATTCTAGCAAGTTCTCAGTAATCCTAACCTTTCTTTTTCTTTTTTTTTTTCTTTTCTTTTCTTTCTTTTTTTTTTTTTTTTTTAGGGCTGAGGACTGAACTCAGGGCCTTGCGCATGCTAGGCAAGCGCTCTGCCACTGAGCTAAATCCCCAACCCCAATAATCCTAACTTTTATTGAAAGAGTCCCGACACAAAGGAAGCCCCCCACTGCTGTGGAAGAGATCAACACAGCTAAAAGGAACCCACACGTTAATGGTTCAAATACGATGCAGACACCTAAACCCACCAACGACTGTTTCATAATGAAAGCAGCTGGCATTCCAGCGCAGAGTCAGGCTCTACTCCGGGCCTCTTGCCTTCACCAAAGCCTCATTCCAGCTGAGCAGTGGGGAAACTGAGGCACAGATCATCTGAGTAATTTTTTTTTTCCAAGCTGCATAGCTTGCAAAAGAAAAGTTGGAGTGGCGAAGCCTGGGGGCTTCACCACTCCCCGATCATTTCCAACGTCTCTAGCTAAAGCCCAAAGTCTTCAATTAATTTTAATTTAGAGAATAATCTGGTGCCTTCCAAAAAAAAAATTATCTCAGAACAGAGTGGAACATTTTAAAAGGGGTTTCAGGATACAAAAGGGACCCACTTATCAAGATGACGTATAAATCATTTCCTAAGATAGTTAAAAGTGCCGTTCTGCACACACCACTTTGCAGGTCAGACCTCTAAACTTCCGCCATGGAGCCTCTGAGTCTTAGAACAGAAGGAAATCTTTTCACCAATTCTGCAAGAATACGTTTTTTCCCCCCAAGTTCTCATCGTTCTGATCCCCCCACACAGTCGCACTTTTCATTTAAATTGTTTATATTTAGCTTGCTTTCCCTTTGTCCTATTGTCCCAAGCCCATCCCCATTTTCCTCAGAGAATATTGTGGGGAAGAAAAGAGGCCACACTCCTGCCCTCAGCAGCTTCCATTCTGGGGGCAGCTGACAATCAGCATGCGACAATCGCGATCATTCGAGACTGTAATGAAGTGTCATGAAGAAATTCACGAGTGCTGTGGTTGAGACAGGGTCCCAGGGCTTTGCTGGGTGGTCAAGGAAGGACTGGCCCAGCCGGCGGCACTGGAAGGAGATGCTGGCTCCTTGCATTGCTGTGCGTCTGTCCTGCACCCTGGGAGTCGGAAAAGGTGGCAAGAGGACCAGATCATCTTGTCACGCGGAAGCCGGAGCAGGCGCATGGCGGTGGGGATCCTGAGGTCCCGACCTGCTTCCCATCCGAGGTGCAAAATCGGCAATTCCTGCCCTCAGTCACAGACACGGGAACCTGTCCTAAAGCAGCCAGCGGAAATTTCCACCCTGAGAAGACACCGGTTTTCAGCCAGCGTGCAAGTTCAGACAGTGAGAGCGGAGTATTTGAGAAAATTGCTGTGATTGGCACCGTAGACACACATCTTCAAATGACCGCCGGGGACAAGATGTGCGGGGTGGATACAGTTCAGAGAGATAAGAGCCCTCTCAACGCCCTCTTCCCTTGATTTCTGGCAAATGGATCCCCCAGAAAGCTTCAGTAGGGGAAAATTACAGTCTGAAAATTATAGCTACTCCTCCCCCAAAGAGCTGCCCCTGGACCTTGTCCCCAAGTGGGCTCCTCCTCAAAGCCACAGGAAGATCTCCTCTGAGGACAGCACCTTGTCATTGTGAGTGGCTGAACAGTGCTGGCTTCCCATGCAAGGCCCCCACGCTCTTAACAAGCCCCATCTCTTTTCAATTTCACAGCAATCCTTTGGCATGGCTAATAGGATCTCCCCATTTTACACACGGAGCTAACTTGACACAAAGCCCCGCATGCAGGATTCAAACAGCTGCCCAAACCCCCAGGATGAAGGCCCTTCTGCTGCTGATGCTCAGAGAGATTTGCCTGAGGTCTCACAGACAGGAAATCAGGGGCATCCACGAGGGAAGCTGCCCGAAACCCAGCAGCTTGAAGCCCTGGCAGCTCATTTCTTGCTCCCCTTCCTGTCCCACACCAGGACCCTGCTCCTGAAAGCCGGGCATGGAGCTGGGCTGACAGCAGCTCCATCTCAACACCAGCTTCCGCCACCAGGCAGAACAAGGACTCTGGCGACTTCAGGACTGGTTGGTAAAGCATCTGCCAGAAGCTCCACCTGTCGCCTGCACTCCTGTATTTTTGAACAAAGGAAGTCACACCTGACTCCGGGGAGCAGGGCAGGCGTGGGGCTCTCTAGGGGACAGCACTAATGACCTCCGCACCAGGACAGCTTGCCTTGCCGTCCCCGTCCCCGCAAGGTGAGCAGTAGACAACACCACTCCGCCCCCTATTGATCTTCCCGCTTGGTTTATTTGCTACTGAAAATGAAACATCAGAGAGACTGCTTCGGTCTAACCAGGCCCTTTCTTTATCGGTGGCTTTGCCAGAGCAAGGGCTCGGGGCTCTGGGAGGTCTGCGGGAATCTCTCTGCGTTTGGAGCTCATTTAGCCGGCCCCTTGAAGTCGCAATGGATTTCAGGTCGTCTTGGAAGTCAGCATTAGTGGAAAACTTCCATCTGCCCGATTGGACTTGAATGTGTGAGATTTTGAAAGCTTGGCTGGGACCAGCTTTAATTTTAAAAGGGGGAAGGGAGGCTGCTTTTGAACTTCAAGGAAAAGGCTGGCAGCTCAACAGGGGCCGCCTCAGCAAAGGGAAAAGCAGAAAATGCCCTGTGGTCTTGAAAGAGGAGCTTCAGCCCAGGAGCTGGGGAGCCTCCAGTTGGTGCGTCTTAAATCAGGCTTCAAAAGCGCCGCTAGTTTCAATATTGTTTATGGGGCTGAAGACCTGCTCCTTCCTCCCCGGCTGGATTTTAAATATTCCCTAATTTGACTACTCGGGGGAGAGGCAGGCAGAACCAACTTCAAGGAGCTTCCCTGTTCATTATTCGCAGGGCTTTTTATTAATCAAACCTAAAGTCTTACAAAAAGCTTGAAGGCACAAACCCGCCCCACCCTCTCCCCAGCCGGACTACTGCCCGGGGCCCTGTGTGCATTTTTTGTCCCCTGGTTGTGAGCTGCTCCATGTCCAGGTTGTCCTGCTGGCGAGGGGAGGGCAGCCCCCTCCTCATCTGGGCTGGTCAAAGCCTGGGATTCTGCTCCCGGGATCCCCGAGTGTGCACGCAGGAGCTGTCTTAAGATGGGCCTCTCTTGACCATCTCTTGCCTCGGATATCTGAGCGCTTGTCGCGCCACCAGCTCTGGGCAGCCCTGAACAAGCCCTTGCGAGCATCCCCTCATCAAATGTTCCACCTCTCATTTCCGCAAGTCCCAGCTCTGTTAGGAGAGAGGCAGCCAAAGGAGTAGGAGAATCCCTGCCATCTAAAATCCTTTCCGCAGGGAAAAGGGGATTAAAAAGAGACAGGGAGGTGGGGAGGTGGGTGGAAGGACGGATAGGTGGATGATGCATGGGCCAATCGACCGATCGAGAGGTGTGCAAAACAGTCTAGAGATCACACACGGAGGCTCAACAGACTCCATCAGTAGAGACCCAAGGTCCTCAACCACACGTCCAAAGCCTAACTGAACACAGTTGGCACCAATACCTGATACGAACTAAATGGATTTGGCGCTCCGACTTTTTAGAGTTTTTATTTACTTCACCCAGTATAGATATTCATGTATTTCATTAAAAAAAATATTAACATGGGCTGGAACGATGGCTCAGTGGTTACAGCGCTTGCCTGACATGCGCAAGTACACGGGTTCAAACCCCAGCACCACGTACACAACTAAGTGTTGGAGCAACGAAAGCCACGTGAAAAACTAAATAAAATTGATTCTCTCTCTCTCTCTCTCTCACTGTCCCCCTCTCTTAAAAACAAAAAAAGAAAGACATATTAATGTCTTTAATTTAATGTGTTCAATTGTAAAATGTTGCCCCAGACCCCAGGAGAGGAATTATGGCAATATCGGTCTATGCAGTGGATTTTCTTTCAAAATGCCAAAATTATGAATTTGGCAACATATCAGTTCCATGGACAAGTCACCCACAAAGCCTGCTGGGACTTCAGTCTCCTGTCCAGAAAGTTTCCAGCCTACTTGGGGAGGATCCAGGTTTCGAAAGTCCTGAAGTGGATGGAAGGCACTTTAAGAAAAATAATACAAAATTAGCCAGCCACGGTGATGTTACACGCCAGTAATTCAGGCAGCTTGGGAAGCCGAGGCAGGAGGATGGCAAGTTCAAGGCCACCCTGGGCAACTTAGTGAAATAAATAAGATAAATCAAAAAGTCAAAAAATGAAAATAAAAAAGGGACCAGTGATGTAACACAGTGATAGAGTGGCCCTGGATTAAATCCCCAGGACCACTGCCACTGCCACCAGCAATCACAATACAAAATGGCAATCTAAACTCAGAGCCCTGGAGGAGGCACCCGGGTGGGGAGCGCCCCTGAACCTGAATTCATGTCTTTCATTGTCAATCTGCATCCGGGTGAGCAATGAAATGCTTTCTCGTCTGCAAAATGGAGCGATGTTAACTGCATTGCAGGGTTACAGCGCTTGAGACTCTCCAGCGAGGGCAGAGAGGCATCTTGAAAACAGCTTTAGCTCAATAAAGCCGAAGCTGGTGATTTTCACTGTGCAATCCACCCACCCACCCAGGAATGCTGTGTCACTCAAAAGTGCCCCGATGCAGGGACCCTTAGGCCACGAAAAAGGCAGAGTTATAAAAGGAGCCCAACTTTCCAGTTCACCCCCCAGAGTAACCTCAGACTCGTCCTGGGGTCCAGAGGCGCACAGGAGCCCTGCCGGCCCCACCCAGCAGGTCCCTCCCACCCCCTCCAAGGACCCCACCATGGAGCATTGTCCCCCCAGCTCCACAAGCACGGGTGTAGGGAGGCCACCACCGTCCATCCTCCAGTTACTGCGTTTCTTAAAAGAAAAAAAAAATCAAAGTTGTAATAAACAAAGACTCTGCAAAAGGAGACTCATTCAGCTGTTTGTCACTCAGGGACCCGGGTGGAAGCAAGAGCACAATAAAAAGAATCAACAAGGACAAGTCCATGGGACAGAGGTGGGAGCACTTCGTCACCGCGCCCAAGGTAACCGCCCGCTCCCGGCCCGGCTCCTGCAGGGGAGGAACTTTTTTTCTTTTTTTTCTGCTTGATTTTTGGAGTGAAGGGAAGGCAGCACGGCATGCTGTTGGGTGGTTTTTATAAATTTTAATTAAAGTGGTTATCTGGGGATTATAGGGAAAATGGCATTTGGCTGGATGCTACCTGAGGGGGATGCTGAGCTGGGGCTCAATAAGATGTCACCAGCAGGAAATGGACTCACCTCGCTCTCCCTTCCAAATCAATAACAGTCCCCTCTCCCTCCCTTCTCCCCTCCCTGGCCTCAGACAGAAAATAAACGCTGAATGATGGGACAGACAGGACCTGCAATAAATTAGAACGTGCTCTCACTATTAAGAGGATGCGGTGAGGTCTGTCATTTCCAACCCGAAGCTACTCCTCGCCCCAAACCTCCTGGGTCCTCTGCGCCAGGCACAAGCTGCTAACTAGAGGAAGGTGCAGGTTCAACAGGGAGAGGGCTGAGCCCACACAGCTACACAGCCCCAGGGTTGGCTGAGCCTGTCCTCTACCCACAATGCTGGTCCCTGCCTACCTCCCAGCGGGAGTGAAGATCACAGGGAAAACTATATGCAAACTCACTTCAAAGCCGTGAAAAACGGGGCTGGAGCAGTGGCTTGGTGGTTACAGCGCTTGCCTGGCATGCGTGAGTACACGAGTTCAAACCCCAGCACCACCTACACGGTGAAGTCTCAGAGCAACAAAAGCCACATGAAAAACTAAATAAAAATTGTTTCTACCTCTCTCTCACACTGTCCCTCTCTCTTAAGAAAAAAGAAAAAGCCATGAAAATGCTGAGCCTGGTTAGCAGCTTTTTTTTTCTGGTTAGCAATTTTTGAGGCCATTTTTCAATGTACTTACACATGGGCCCGTTCTACGCTAAGGAAGCTCTTTACTTATATGACCCAGTTCTGCCTTCTTAATAACCCCGTGGGACACTATTCTTATTCTGTGATGGGAGAAGAGGAAATCGGAGTTCAGAGAGGTTAAGTGACTTGCCTAAGGTCACACAGCGGGGTTGTGGCCCAGTCAGGAGTTAATCTTGGTTCTGTTTATTCAACGTTGGGCTCTTCCACTTCACATTCCCCCCAAAATATTATAATTGCCCCTCATCACCATTTCCACTCTTTTCTTGCTGCTTTTATCAGAAAGCTCCTAGATCTCAGACGTAGGAAGAGCCTTTGTTTCTGTCCCAGAAAGTTGCTATGGAGATGCTGTCTGTGTACGTGCATCTCCAGAGGTGGACAGACAGAGCAGCAGGAGCCACAACCTCTAAACAACGTCCTTCAGGAGTACTCACAACCAAAATTGGAGGAGGGGAGGGAGAATGGATCGATGGAGCAGAACTCTTACAAAATGAAATTCCCCAGCCAGTCTGTGGCGTAGCCCACTCTGGGGGACACTGATTTAGTGACACTGGCTCAGTCACTGTGACTCGGTTCACTCTGACCTTGTCCCCTCTCCTGACCTCAGTTTCTCCCCCTGGAGGATCTGGAAATCCCACAGCCCTTGATATTTTTTTTCTGGAGGTTTGCAGACCTTGCCAGGGCCATACCAGTGTCCCTAAGGGCCAAGGAAATTGTGTCGATGGAAAAATTCAGAACAGGTGGCACACAGCAGGGAGGGGTGGGGTCTGCGGCTCCGCTTTAGCCAGGACTGCTGCAGAAAAGCCCTCTGCTCAGCAAAAGCTCATTGTACCATGTGAGAATTGGAGCCCAGGGCTTATCGTGTCCAAGAAGAACAAACATTAGATTTTCATGTAAAAATCTCCTAATATGTAGAACCGGGGCTGATTAAACACGTCCCCCCCTGGGCCCCAGCGTGAAACCCCTGCTTCTGAGTGGGAGGAAATGTGGAGGGAAGCCGTTTCCTCTGCCACCCAAAATCAGACCCTATTGAAGTGGAATGCAGCAGCTGGTTAACGTGGCTCCTGAGTGAAATATAAAAAATCAGAGCAGCATTTGGGGATTTGAGTCGATTCCGGGGAAGTCAGTTCAATACAGGGCGAGCGAGACGCCGAGGCTGCCCGTCACTCCCACACACACACATTTTATTTTTCCGCCACTCTCAATTAATCAGAAGTGTCAGCCCATCACTTCGAATTTCCTGGCTGGGGTGGCTAATTGAATTTTAATTAACGACAACTTGAGGAGGACAAGAAGAAATCCGAGCTCAGTGAAGATGCACACAAAACTGTGGAGGCAGAGGGCTCCGCTGGGATCACCGGCTCCTCCTCTGTGGCTTTATGCGGGAGGAGATTGAGGCAGGGCAGTGTCACCTGCTCGAGGTCTCCTGGCTCCAAGACTCTGGATGCCCTGCGACAGTCCATCCAGTCTTCAAAACTGACAGGCCAGGAACGAGCACTGGGGCAGAGTCACAGAGGCCACCTCCAAGGTGCCAGCCCTGACATCCCCTCTCCCCTGAGTGGCACAGAAAGGAGGGGCTGTCAGTCTGAGGAGCTCTGGGCCAGTTTTAAAGCCGGGACAGACAGCCTTGTTCCAGGCTCCTAATTAGTCCAGGGAAGGGACATGCCAACTCTTGGTATCCACTGTGACTTTTATCTCAGCCACTTTACAACCACACACCCCCTTAGAGATCTGGCTAAACCCAGCTCAAACTCCAGTTCCCCAGTCTGTCACATTCCTAAGCTTTCTGTCATTTTCACTGGGGAGAGAAAAACCAAGCACATGAAGAGAAGGAAAGCCCCGCCGCCTTTCCTCTCCCTTCTCCCTCTTCCCCACCTCCGTCTCCCCCTGTGCCACCAAGAAATCCCTTTCCTCTTCTAGCACACGGGAAGGTTTGTCTATATTCAGAGCCCCCGGGAGGTTAGCCAATCAAAATACGACTTCTGCTGGGTGTGGTGGTGCACGCCTGTAATCCCAGGGACTCAGGAGGCTGAGGAAGGAGGATCACAAGTTGGAGGCCAGCCTTGGCATCTTAGAGAGGCCCTACGCAACTTAGCAAGACGCTGTCTCAAGATAAAAAAATAAAAAGGGCTGGGGAGGTGGCTCAGTGGTGAAGTACCCCAGGTTCAATCTCCAGCACAAATGTGCGTGTGTGTGTGTCTCCTGGTCATGTCCTGAAATGAACCTGCTGAATACAGTTCACTCCGCCCTATTCCACAGATATTATTTATAGGTTAAACCTTGGTGTGGCCTTCAGTGCTGTGTGTTCTCCCTGTCTTCTTTCCTGGGCATCAGGCACATTGAGTTTCCTCTAAAGACGTCCATTTGTCTGAACCCCCAACTGCTTTCCTTTCAAAGGCACCCAACTAGAATCATCTCTGTGAATTGAGTGTAAATCATTGGCCGGCCTGCTTCGAGCTTCTTCCCTGGAGCAGCCGTCTCTACTCTGCCCCACCGTAAACCTGGCATTTGACATTTTTGTTGTTTGGTTTGGGCCCTGGGGATTGAACCCAGGGAAGCTGTACCACTGGGCCTTATCCCCAGCCGTTTATTCTGAGACAAGGCCTTGCTAAGTAGCTGAGGCTGACCTCAAACCTGTGATCCTCCCACCCCTCAGCCTCCCAAGTCACTGGGACTATAGGCAAGTGCTCCTGGGCCCTGCTTAAACCTGGCATTTTAAATGCCATAAAGAGTCATCACCTTGGGATCAAGGGTGCTTTCTTGTTTTTTAAAAGAGAGAGGGAAAGAGAGAAACAATTTTTATTTAGTTTTCACGTGGCCTTCACTGCTTCAGCACTTGGTTGTGTGGGGGGGGCTGGGGTTCGAACTCACGTCCTCACGCACGCCAGGCGAGCACCTTAACCGCTGAGCCACTGCTGCAGCCCCTGAAGGGCACTTTCGGTGCCCCTGTAAAAGCTTTTAGAAGTCAGCTTTGGGGTTCGCCTCACCTGTGATTGAACCCTAGCTCTTCTTGCTGGCTGTGTGATCTTGGGCAGGTTAAGAAGACTCTCTAAAACTTGGATCATGAGTGAAGAGAGGACATTCTGAAGTGTCACCATAATGTAGGAGGGCGCGCACACACACACACACACACACAACTGTAACCAGGCCTTTCTGACTCACATTCCCCTCCCAGGACTTTCCCTGCCAGGAGAAGAGAAAGCGAGAGAGTCAATTTTATTTATTTTTCCATTTGGCCTTTGTTTCTCCAACACTTGGTTGTGTGCATGGTGCTGGGGTTTGAACCCGGATCCCTGTGCAGGCCAGGCAAGCGCTCTACTGCTGAGCCACCGCTCCAGCCCTCCTTCCCCACCTCTTAATCCTTTCCAGCCTCCCCACCCACCAAGAACACCAGAAAAAGCTGCTTCCCCTACTCCACCTTCTGAACGTCATGCCCAGAAAGTTCTTTAAAAGAGAGAGAGAGGGACAGAGAGAGAGAGAGAGAATCAATTTTTATTTAGTTTTTCATGGACTTTCATTGCTGGGACACTTCGTTGTGTACGTGGTGCTGGGGTTTGAACCCATGTACTCACACATGTCAGGCAAGTGCTGTAACCGCTGAGCCACCCACCGCTCCAGCCCCTCATCTTAAGTTCTTTAGAAAATACCCGTGAATGCAACCCCCTTTCAGTCCAGACATTAAGATGAGCAAGTGATTGAGGCACTGGAGGCTGAAACAAGGAGGACCTAAAGGCCTGAGGCCCGTCCTCTGCTGCGGGTCAGAAGTCCACACCCAGACACAAGGGAAGTCCTGAGCCTTTCTCATGACACCCTGGGAAGGCACCACTGGCCTCCTGGGGTGAGGCCCTGGGCGATCCCACCCTGCAGGAGAACCGGACCTGCCACACTTGTGTCAGTGGTCAGGTTCTTTAATTATCTCGATTGGTCACAAAGGGTCCCTCAGATCCAGGGTGCATCTCACGGAGTTTGGAAGGAGCCAGACAGCATGGGATTCAGTTAGGGTCAGGTTTCCCTTTTTTCTTTTTATTTTTTCCTCTTTCCTACTTTTCTGTCTCCTTTCCTCTCTCTTCCTACTTCCTTCCCTTCTTCTTCCTCTCTGAAATCACTCCTCCATCTCTCTTTCCTTCAGACCAAGAAATTCAAAATCCCTGTAGCGAAAACCACCAGCCGCAAACCCAGCCGGCGAGGCTCCACGCTCAGCCTGACCCGCACCAGCGGCGGGTCGTCCCCCCAGAGCAGCATGGTCTCCATGAACCCCGGCTCCGACGAGCCCCCGAGCGTGGTCACCCAGGTGACGGGCAGCAAAGACATCGAGGACAACGAGTCGTCATCAACCAAGCCAGACGAGGAGCCCCTTCACGTCAGTAAGTGCAGCAGTCTGCCTGGAAGCCCTCCCCAGAGACACAGGGATCCCCGGCCCCACTCAGCTTCCTTGGAACCTTTGTCCGATCTAGATTGCGTTAACTTTATTTACTCATTTAACCCAGGGGTGCTTAACCACTGAGCCACATCCCCAGCCCTTTCTATTTTTAATTTTGAGACAGGGTCTCACTATGTTGCTCAGGGCCTCGCTAAGTTGCTGAGGCTGGTTTTCAACTTGCGATCCTCCTGCCTCAGCCTCCCCAGCTGCTGGGACGGCAGCGTGCGCCAAGGCGCCCGGCTGGATCAGGTAACTTTAACTATAACCTGGGTTACTCCTAGCACCCCTCCTAGGGAGACAGCCTGGGCCCAGCCTTGCCCTTTTCAAATTCCAAAAGTGCATTTTATCTAGCCCAATCTGCACAGATGCTACCATTTCAACATGTAACCAATGTAAAATTTATTAGTGAGCTATTTTATGTTATTTTTCATGCTAAGCATCCTGAACTTAGTACCAACTTTTTAAAGCAGCTTTGTGGAGGAGTCGTTTACATACCACAACATTCACTCAGGTTAAATGCACAGTTCCTTGATTCTAGGAAGTTTCCAGAGTTGTGTGTCCATCACCACAATCTGATCTTAGGGCATTTCCATCAACCCAAAAGAAAACCTCAACCCTGCGTCCATTAGCAGCCCCTCTTCCTTCCCACCAGAGCCCCCAAGTGGCCACAGATTTGCTGTCTGCACAGATTTGTTGTTTCTGAGCAGAGTCCACTTTTCTGAGATCCCATCACCCTGGGGCAAGGCTTCTCAGTGTGGGTCACGAACTGGGGGACACAGATCCTTTGGAAAACCTGTTGAATAGTTTAGGCCCTCGCTCAAGAAGAAGATTCAAATACACACAAGTACATATGAGCACACACATACATGTACACACCTGTGTGTGCACATGCATACACACACCTGTGTGTGCACATGCACGCACACACATACCTGCACAGATGTACATGCATACACATACATGCACACACGTACACACATGCAACATGCACACACATACACATGAGCGCACATATGTACACACCTGTGTGTGCGCATGCATGCACACACATACCTGCACACATGCACGTGCATGCACATGCATGCACACACGTACACACATGCGCACATGTGCACACATGCGCACATGCATGCATGCACACACATACTTGCACACGTGGACACATATACACATGTGCAAACACACGCACACACTCACACAATACACACATGCACACACATACACATGCATGCACACACGTACACACATGCACATACACACACACATGCATACACATATACATTCACACACATGCACACACACCATTCTTTATACCATTTGTGGGTGGGGAGACTTGGACCTCAACTAGATGGACTCATGACTGTATCCCACAAGTCAAGTAAAAATCCACACCCGGATCGTTCTGGCCTGGGCCTGTAGGAAGAGGAGGCAGGAACAAAAAGAGGACAGGACCATGCAGGGAGATGGAGCAGAGGGCATGAAGGAGAAGTGGCCTCTGCAGAATCGTTGGCTCCGGTGCAGGGCATCTCCCTGCCACATCGCCACCTGTGTGTCCCCTCAGGCCGGCTGCTCGGCCAGCATTCTTTCACACCATGCACGGTGCCCAGGCTCCAGGGGCTTGGTCAGGAGGTCCAGGGAAACCTGGGGTCTCTAAGGCGGTGAAGGGTCGGAGCAGGAGTGGGCAGAAATGCCTGAGGGCAGGAGTGGCCAGGACCCGGAACAGTCACTGCCAATCGGCCACCTCTGCTGTCCCGGCGGGTGGAGAAAAGGCTGGGAGCCCTGGGAAGCTGTGCAAGCCTCATCTGAGACAGGAAGAAGCCAGGCTAAGCCATCCACAGACTCGCAGCCCTTCTGAAGTTCTCGAACCTTTCCTTCCACGTGTGTTTACTGAGCACCTACTGTGTGCAGGGAACTGAGCTGCAGGTAGAAACTGCAGCAGATTTTACACATGATAAACAAGAAACACAAGCAGCAAGGCGCTTTCAGGCTCCAAGTGCTCAGGACATAACCAAACTGGGGGTAGAGACCGAGAAAAGATGGTCATCGCTCCGGGGTTGGATGACGGTAACTTTGCGGGTGGTCAAGGAAAACTCGTCTCCGCTCTGGCAGAGGAGGGAGACAGGGGCCAGAGGATGCAAGGCCTTTGTAGGCCCAAGACCGACTTCAGAATCATTTCATACTCAGCAGGAAGACTCTAGAAGACTCTATAGGAGGAAGGAGGCCTGGTTGGCTTTCCGACGGCGTTCCCGGGGTCACTGATGTCACGCTCATAAATGTCTTGCACTTAACTAAGAAGAGCAGAGAGGTGCCCCAGCCTCAGGGCACGGTCATGATTCCAGACCGTGCACACAGGGTCCTCCCGCGGCAGGGGGTGGAGGAGGAAGGAGACTTTGCAAGCACAGAAGGGTGGGAGGAGCCTTCTCTCCAGCCACCGAGCTGTCCCCTGGGGCCACCTTCCTCCCACACCTGACACTTGTCTCTCTCGAAGTCCTTGGGAACCCTACCCACCGTCCACCATTTAGAGACAAGCTGGGTGCATGTGGGGGGTACTGCCACTCATGTTCTCTTTAGCACACACAAGGCTGTGTTTAAAGAAACATCACAGGTGGCATTGTAAGAGTAAGAGATTTTACATGCAAATTCAGATCTCCAAAAGTTACCCTTATGGCACAGAAGGTGGCCAGCAGCCCTGCACGTCGACTCTCAGCTAGAGTTGGTCCTCTTAGGCGAGGCACGTGCTGTCCAGTTTTCCGCAGTCCCCACCACTCCCTATTCCACCAGTTACTGCGACCTTTCATTGCCCTAGTGTTTCCCTTAAGATGATGATGAAAGGGGCTGGAGCGGTGGCTCAGGGGTTTCGGCGCTTGCCTGGCATGCGCGAGGACACAGGTTCAAACCGCAGTACCACGTATACAACAAAATGTTGGAACAAAGAAAGCCACGTGAAAAACTAAATAAAATTGATTCTTTCTCTCTCTCTCTCTCTCTCTCTCTCTCTCACTGTCCCTCTCTTTAAAAAGAAAAAGATGATGACGATGATGGTGAGGATAGGCTAACACTTAGGAGGGCATTTACAGGTTGACTCCTTTGTATTATAGCAATTCATTTAATCCTCACAACTCCTTACGCCTGTGTTACAGAGGAGAACAGTGTGGCACAGAGAGATTAAGTTGTTTTCCCAAAGTCACACAGCTGGTCAATGAAGGAGCCAGAGATTGAACCTGGGAAATGTGGCCCTGGAGTCGCACAAGATCACTGTGTCTTCCCCCCCAGATGTCTACACAAAAAGTTAGGAAACAGAACACAGACCAAGAGAGCAGCTTGATTTTTCTTACATCAACCTGCTTGTGACATCATTTTTTATTCCTGTTGCCTGATCCATGATCCAGATTTATCTCCTCTCACTTAGATGGTAGCCAGCGTCCCAGCTTCTTGCCCTGCCCCTACCCAAGTTAAGCCAGAGGGAACTTTCTAAGCTATAAACCTGAAACAGCATTCCCCAAGCTTAGCACCTTCCAATGACTCCCTGTTGTCTCTTAGAAACCCCAGGCCTATGATTAGCTCAGCTCTTCACATCCTGAACAGGGAAGTCCAACCCCACCAAAATACTAACACAACTTCCGCTTCTTAAAATTCCCTTCACCCTGACTCTTCAGTCTTCAATGCCTGCTCAGTCTTTAAGCCCCAACTCAAATGCCCCTCCTCTGGGAAGCCTTCCCTGACTCCCCTGAGTTTCCTCCTTTCAAATCTCTTGTATTGACTCTTATTGAGCACTTAATTTTAATCCCACTGAATCAGGCAGGACTTCTTTGGGCTGATAAAAAAGAGACACAAAGAATAGTGACTTTTAAAAGATAAAAGTTCAGTTCTCAGACACATTAGAAATGACCAGTCCAGGGTTGGTAAGGTGACTTCCAAAGGATCATCTGGGATCCTACTTTATTCTTTTTACTCTGCTCCCTTAACATCACTTCATGATCCAAAAATGGCTGCTAGAACTCCAGCCATAGCACCCACATTCTAGGCTTGAAGCAAAAGGAAGTAGACAAAATATTGTTTAAGCAACCTTCTCAGAAGCTCCACACTACATTCCCACTAAAGTCTCACTGTCCAAAACTTAGTCACAAGGCCACATCCAATTACAGATGATTCTGGGAAAGTGTGCTAGTAAATGTTTCTACTCACAAACACACAGAAAGAATCGTAGTTGTATTACTAATGAATACGGGAGAAAGGAATGTGAGATCCCTGCAGGCGCAGATATCTTACTTGCCTTCTGCGTGGCACACAGTAGGTGCACAACAGTGAATGAGAAATGCCTTTTGCCCAGAGACCTTTAGCCTCTGCACTTTTCTCCATTTATCTTAACCTTCTCCCGTTTGCCACAGCCTCGACAAAAGTAGATTAATTTCCCAGTGTCTCATCGCCTTCTAAAACCTCCTCAAACTGATTCTGAGTCATGAATCCTATTTCAAGAGATGCACCACGTGACCAAGGTCTAATTTCCAGGGCTACCTGCATAATGAAGTCTTCGTGGATGCAGATCACTGGAGACAGCAGGATGTGGTCTTTCAGTGGTCTGACCCTTCCCCAAATCAATGTCAGGACAATTCCCAAGACGCCAAAGCCCAGGTCAGTCCTTCAGCCAACCTGGGAACCAAAGGAGAAACTCACTTAAAACAGCAACGTGAAATGTGGCTCCTTCCCTGTCTAATGTTTGCACTTGAGTCAGCCAATAGACCAAGAAACAATCCCTTCTTTCCCCCTCAAAAGAAGAAATGGTGAAGCTAGAGCAGTGGCTCACCTCAGCGGTTGTGGCCCTCGCCTGGCATATGTGAGGACATGGGCTGGAGCCCAGCACCATGCACACAACAGTGTCGGAACAACGAAAGCCACATGAAAAACTAAATAAAATTAATTCTCTGTGTGTGTGTCTCTCTCTTTCTCACACACACACACTCTCTCTCTCTCTCCCTCTCCCTCTCTCTCTTAAAAAAAAGGAAGACGAAGAAATGGCAAGGCATGGTAGCATGCACCTATAATCCCAGCAGCTTGGGAGGCTGAGGCAGGAGGATCAGAGCCAGCCTCAGCAACTTCTGGAAGCCCGAAGCAACTTAGCAAGACCTTATCTCAAGATCAAAAATAAAAACAGGCTGGGGATGTGGCTCAGTGTTAAGTGCCCCTAGGTTCAGTCTCTGGTACCAAAGAAGAAGGAGGAGGGGAAGATGAAGATGAAGACAAATAAGAAAAAGATGGTGAAAAAGAAAAAGAAGATGAAGAAGAAGAAAAAGAAAAAAAGAAGAGGAGGAGGAAGAAGAAGAAGAGGAAGAAAAGAAATGGATTTAGTCATTCAAGGGTTAGATTCTTGTTCAGGCTGGAAAGGAGAGAACGGATTTCTTTTCAGAAGATACAATCTGAGGATGCAGGAAGCCATGGCCATGCACCATGGCA
>PVKS010014060.1:0-49263 GCA_004027875.1 Aplodontia rufa | reverse complement strand
GGGGGGGGGGATTAAAGTGGGGTGAGGGAGAAAGAATAGCAATCGACCATGAAGGTAGGCAAGCGAGGTACAATATTGTTTACACAAAACACTGTGACATTGGATCATTTTTTAAAGACTTGGTTTTGTCTCCTTTTTAATTATGAAGGATAAAATAAAATTGAGTGACTGAGAGGAATAAATAGATAATGAAGTATCAAGGGTTTTTATATAGAAGCTCCTTATTAAAATGACTGTCTCCTTCAACTGTTTAATCTAATTTCCGCAAGGCAGGTTTTCACTTGTTCTGCTCCTATAAACGCACAGGTATTAGAGGTATTATTAAGACACCGTGTAGTTCACACCCAGGGCTTGAAGAACTACTTTAACCCCTTCAGTACTCAGCGAAACAACTCTCTATTAGTGGCTTTCTGACCTCTTTCTCTTTCTATTCCTTCTCCTTCCTGGAAATGTACTATAACTGACAGACCTCTGCATGTAGTGACCTTTTGCTTTTCCTTTTTCTTTTTTTTTTCTTTTTTTGTTTCCTTAATTTGGTACCAGGGATTGAACTTAAGATTGCCTAACCATTGAGCCACATCTCCAACCTATTTTACCTTTTATTTTGAGACAGGGTCTTTCTGAGTTGCTTAGGGCCTCTCTAAATTGCAGAGGCTGGCCTTGAACTTGCGATCCTCCTGTCTCAGCCTCCCTAGCCACTGGGATTGAGGTGTGCACCACTGCACCTGGCTTCTTTTTAACCCTGTGTATAAGACTTATATGCAATGTCCTCTACGTAGTATTTAATTTCAATCAATACCATTTCTATCTATCACCACTACCAATGTATTTGTCTAGATATTAGAGGATACCAGAAAGTGAACTCACTGTCTCTTCAGGAGGCCTAAAGCCATAAATTCATGATGAGACAACTTACCCCACCCAATTCCTTAGCAGGTCAGATGACCAGGCAGTTTATTGTCTACACCAGAGTATTTTTGAGAATGAAAGATGTTACTGTTAATTAAACAAGGGTAACAGGTATCAACTGAGAGGTCACAAACAAACGGTCACTCTATTTGTGGATATATGGATCTTAGAAAATGTAGGAACTTAGAGGACAGGCTTTCCCCTTGTCTAAGACCTTCCCATTGTCAATCTCGACATCCTCTATATGATGGATGAAGCATCCAGTCTTCAGATGGAGTCTCCGGTTCCACCCATGTGGATGGAAAGTGTGGTTGTGTCTGGGGAGAACCATTGTGGGAGGGCAGGTGTGCAAAGCTGGTCCAGAGCCTGGACAGGTCACTTTCACTGTTTCCCTTCAGCACTTTGATTTTCCCTCTTCTTGTTATCCCTCTTCCAGGAATGGCCAACCTTGATATGTTCTTCAAGTCCCAAAGCAGATGCTCCTTCTTATACAAGCATCTATGTGTTGGCTACAACCGGCCTCCTCCTACACGGTGCTGGAGCTATATCTCCATTTGATAGCTTCCTTCTTTTCCAACTTGGAATTCAGTCGTTTGCTATTAGAGACATCATTCCTCCTAAATTTCCGGTTCCATGGAACAGTAGCCAGCCTTCAATGACCCTCACCTCCTAGTATTCACATTTTTGTGTGGTTCTCTCTTCTGTGAACCCACCAGACACATACCAAATAAGGCTGATGAGCATAGACAATGAGGTACTGCAGAAAAAACTGTGCGACTTCTGAGCCAGGTCGTTTTAAGAGGCACTGAGACTTCCTTCCTGCTTCCTGCTTCCTGCTTCCTGGCTCTGGGAGAAGTCTACTGCTATGTGAAGGGGACCATTACGTATTTGGACACAAAAGCCATGAGAGACAGAAGTGAGCCTGCTTCTGAATTTGTGACCCACAGATAGTAAATATGTACTTGAGTCACCGAGTTTGGGGGTTATAATTAAAACAACGAAAGTTCAATGTTTAGACATTTTTCCCAAGTACTTAGCATGGTCTCCAGCACAGAATGAGCAGTGAACTGAGTGGAAATAAATTAAGCCAGAGGGCTGAGCACAGAGTTTACATAAGATGAAGCCTCTTAGGAGACCCAAGTACATTTCTGACCTGGAAAATCCGGAGTGAGCTTTCAAGAACAACCCATTCATGTATGAGTAGGTAACAGTAATTAACAGTAGCTGAAGATTTTTTTAACAGTTGCTATATAAAGCATTGTGCTTTAAAAGTATCAATCTCATTTCATCTGCACAAAATCCCTATGAGTTAGATACTGCTGTCCTCATTTGACAGACAAGGAAATTGGGCTATAACATTAGGTACCTAGTACATGACCACCCGGCCTAGCAAATAGTAGAGCTGAACATTGAACTTCAACTGCATTGCAAGGATCTCGGTTTTAGTCATTACATCATCGTGCCATCAGAAACAAACAAGCAAATAAATACACACTAGACCTGTGGACTGTCCTGGTAATGAGCTCAAAACAACCGAACTGTGAAGAAGTTGTCTTCAATGTGCGGACTCCAGAGCACCAGAACCAGCATCATCTGGTTGTGAGAAAGGCAAGTTCTCAAGCCCCACTGGACCACTGAATCAGGAACTCTGCGATGGAGCCCAGAAATCTGTGCTTTAACAAACCCTCCACGCAACTCAGATTCAGGCTGAAGGTTGAGCATTACGGCTCCAGATGACCTGTATTTTAAGGGCCGCTTGGCCAGCAATAGCAAGGGTGCGGACGTGCGGGCGCTGACCTGGCTCTTTTTATTCTGGCTTTGGCCTTTTGCCAGCTAGGTATGAACTCCTGAGCCAGCCGCGCAACTCTTAACAAGCTAGCTGAGTGACTACCTGCTCAACACTGGGCAACTCCTAACAAGTTGGGAAGATACCACTGAGAAAGATATGCAAAGAAGGGGTCGGGCCGGCTCTGAAGGCACTTTCAATTTTCTCTGTTAGCTTAGCAAAGCCTTGGGGCTGGAGTGGTGGCTTGGTGGTTACAGCGCTTGCCCTGCATGCACAAGTACACGGGTTCAAACCCCAGCACCCACGTACATACACAGCTAAGTGTCGGAGCAACGAAAGCCATGTGAAAAACTCAATAAAAACTGATTCTGTCTCCCTCTGTCACTCACTATCCTTCTCTCTTAAAAAAAAAAAAAAAATGAGTGAAGCCTTTCAGTGAGTTAGGGACCATTCCCAACTCTGGGAATTCCCCAGTAAGAGATAAGACCATTTCCACCTTGGAAAATGAAAACAAAAACAAAAAACATTTTTTTTTTTTTTTGGTACTTGGGCATTGAACCCAGGGGTGCTTAACCACTAAGCCACATCCCCAGCACTTTTTACTTTTTCTTTTGAGATGGAGTCTTGCTAAATTTCTTAGGGCCTTGCTTAGTTGCTGAGGCTGGCTTTGAACTTGTGATCCTCCTATCTCAGCCTCCCGAGCCTCTGGGATTACAGGAGTATACCACTGTGCCCAGCTGGAAAACTGAAATCTTAATGAGGCTGATGGAGTTCCTAAAGAGTCTATTGACAAAGGATTGATCCAAAGAAGAGTTGATCTACAAATATGACATACATGTGTGCGTGCACACGCTTACACCTACGCTTACACCTAAAACCAACCCACTTAGCATTTCTAACAAACAACTGAATTCTCAGTGATATGGATCTTTCTACATAAACAAAAATAGTAATATAATAATAAATATACTTAATGGATTGTCACCTGGAACTTCTGGTTTACATTATGTTTATTACATGAAAATGATTGCTTTTGATTACTTAATAAAATCATGGTTAAATTTAGATAAGCTTTGTTTGGATCTCTTCCCACACTTTCATGTAGCTGTGGTTTTATGTTTTTCTTCTCCAGTTAAAACAAACAGCAGACTCTCCTGCCTCCTTGGTATTTTTGGTCTTTTTACATTTAAAAGACAAAAGGTAAAATGAAAAACACTTCTATCTGCAATTTGAAGGTTGGAAAGGTAACAACACCAATTCCAGGAAATAGAAGCTTTCTCCTAAACTTCGTGCACTTTCTTCTTTTGTTACTATTTAAATATTTAAAAGTACACAATAAGACTAAAATAGTTGAGACATTTTGACAATGTTTGGGTAACGAATGCCCTATCAAGGCTCTACTTCAGCAAAAAGCCCAGAGTCCTTTGCTCAGCTTTTATTTACACTAAGATCAGAGGAGACCAAACAAGTCACACTGGAAATGTGGTGAAAATTCATTGAGAAATACAATCTCACCTGGGAGAGAGAGCGAGGCTCCTTCCACGGCCTCTGAAAAGTCATGCGAACAGGACGCAGGAATATAGTCTAACCAGGTGCTTCTTGGCATTTAAAATACATAAGAATTGCTGGGGATTTTGTGAACATACAGATCCTGAGTTGGTCTATCTGGAGCAGGGCCTGAGACATTGCAAAACAGCTCCCAGCCCCCAGACACATTCAGATAGCAGGACTCTATTCCAGCTCTTGTGTGTACAGTTCTGTCCCAGGACAAACTTGGCAATGAGAAGAACGCTGATTCTTATGAGCCAAGGTCAGAAGATTATTCCATCACATTAACAATTATTATAAAAAAAAGTTAATGCAACATCTTCCCTTCCTGAGGAAAGACCCCAGGCAGAGCCCCTGAGCGTATTTTCTGGTAAGATTCTTACCTGAGCCTCATCCATTTGACCAATACCAAGTTAATCCCCACAAAGTACCCGGCCCTGAGCTAAGCCCTGGACATGAAATGGTGAACCCACAATCTGGAGAAGATACAGATAATTTCAGAGCATGATTATCAGATGTGAGAGAGGATACACTAGGGCTATGAGAGCAAGGGTCGCAAGAGGCAGGTGGGAGGTGGCAAAGAAATGAAGACCTCATGACAAATACTCAGTAGCCAAGCAAGGTGATGTGGCTATTATTATAAAAGTGACCCTTGGTAACATGATGCTTGCTCTACTCCTCTTATCAAAAAATGGAATCTTCTCCCTTGAATTCAGCCACACCTTGTAACTTGAATGAGAAATAGGAAGTCCTAAGGTCCATTTTTCAGAATGCAACCTTAAGGGTCACACATGAAAGGAAGCCATCTTAAGTAAGGGAACCATGAGGCTAGGAGGAAGCCATATTTAAAACTCCCCAACAGGGTCTGCTTACACCTGTAAGTGCTGCCCACTTCCTGTACCCCACCTACCTTCCTTGACTTTCCATACCCTGCATACCTACTGCCTGTACCTGGCCCTGTCCAATCTTAGTCCATCATGTACATTGTACCCCTGAGCTCCTCCAATTGGAATAAAGGGCAGGATTACATCAGACTGGGATTTCCACGGATTTCCTTTGTGGTGGGTGTGATGTGTGCACTTCAGAACCCCTCTTGATCATATAACCTAGCTATCCCTCTTCTGAGTATTTTCCCAGAGGAGTTACAATCAGCAAATTACAATGACACAGCAAAATCTATGTTCATAGCAGCTCAATTTACAATAGCTAAATTATGGAACCAAAATGTCCCTCACTGGATGAATGAATCCAAAATCTCTGGTATATATATACAATGGAGTTCTACTCAGCTATTAGAAACAATGATATTGCATCCATTGAAGGTAAATGGATGGCAATGGAAGAAATTATGCTGAGCAAAGTTAGCCAAACCCAGAGAGTCAAGGGCCAAATGTTTTCCCTCATTTGTGGTGGTTGGAGCTAAACTCAAGCTTAGGGGAAACATAGATAAACTCATGGATTAGAACCATAGAACAAAAATGCAATATGCTAATATTTATGAGGTAAAATTGCAAGACACTGCATAAGATATTTGAACAAGCTATACTGCATGCTTTTACAAAAACATAAATGTTTAATCCTCTTGTCAAATATATCGAAGAATAACTAGGGATGATAGGAAGAGAGACAGGGAAATGTTGGAACTGAGATAAAGCAAGGTATATTCCAAGCATTTACAAGTATGTCACCAAAATACTATAGTCATGTATATAAAAAAATGTGCTTCATAGGTATAAGAATTATGTCACAGTACTTGGGTATTTTAGGAAAAATATAGGACCCAGAAGAGAAGCAAGAGATCAAGGGACTGGAGGAGGGAGGTAGAGGAGGGTAGGGTGGGGGGATATTGTATTGCTGTATTGTGTGTATCTAGGAATATGTGACAACAAATCCAATCATTAGGTACAACTATAATGCACTAAAAAAAAATTTTTAAAACACAACCCATCTTGAAAGCCCACCCTCTCATAGGAGTAAATTTCTGCCTTGCTTATCCACCTCCGACCACATGTTTTTTCCTAACATTTGCTCACACCAGTTACACAGCAGCAGATAACAAACACCAGGGGAGAGGAGAAAAAGACTGAGGCCTGTGGAGGAATTCAGGTAATTCAATATGTTCATACACAACAGTGTCCGGGATCAATCTGTGAAAGGCCTTGTAGAAAGTTTGACTTTATTCTGAGGTTAATTTCAAACCATAGAGTGTTTGAAGTAGAGGAAGATGGCAGCCTCAGATTCTCATTTGTACAAGGGAATATTACCAGTAGTTACTTACTCCTTACGGGAGTTTATAATCTTGTGAGAATTAAATTGGATATAATAGAAATAAAAACCATTAAGAAAGGAGCCATGATTCCAGAGCTGGTGAAAACTTCTGCTCTTTCATCTCCTTTTCCACTTTCTGTGCTCCTTGCTAACACTGTCTCCTTCATCAGGTTACCAGACTTCCCTGGAGGGAGGGACATTTCTGGCAAGGAAGAGATGAAGAGGTTTGTGATCCCAAGAAAAATGTTGAAATGCCAATGCAGTGGAACTTGAAGGTCCTATCCCATGAGATGAATTTTCTAGAAGAGGAGTTTATTCGATAAACTGTAGCCTTTAAATCTTGATCACTAGTGGGTTGGAGTGGTGGCTGGCTCAGTGGTAGAGCACTTGCCTGGCATGTACATGGATCCAGGTTCAAGCCCCAGCATCGCATACACAACTAAGTGTAGCAAAAACAAAGACCAGATGCCAGATGAAAAATAAATAAATAAAACTGATTCTCTCTTTCTCTCTCTCTCTTAAAAAAAAAAAAAAAAAAAACTTGACCATTGGTGATAAATCCCAGTTTTACCTATTAATGTATTTATGTATGAGAGCAGTGACTCAGTCCTGGGGGAATTTAAACTACTTCTTTGGAAAAGAAAAATGTTACCAGTTGGTTCTCCGTTTACTAATGCCTGGGGGGATACTGCAAACTCCAACACAGCTTGGGCAACGGAGCTCTACAAAGTGTGGAAATTGCCTTTTTAAGAATCTTAACACAATACAAAAATATTTTTAGAATACCTTTAGGAGTCCAAGCAGTTATGGAGATAAGGAAAACCAAAAGCTAGGTTTCCTTATCTGTGCACCACATGATCCCATCATTGATTTATTAGGACTAAAGTCAGCTCTTATCTGCAAGATGTAATGCTAAGATGTATACTCGGCTTCTGGTGGTCACCACAGTCCCATCAAGGCCTATCAGAAGAAGCTGAGTTACTCTGTGTAAGATGTCTGTCTGTCTTTTCTGTCAAACTTGAAAGATTGGGATGTATAACCCACTACCTCCATTTTAGATCCCCTCCCACTTTGAAGATAGTAACTCCCTCACCCAAGTTCGTGCACCTCTTTCCAAGGACTCCTTCCGGTACCCAGCCATTCTCTTCCGGTGAACTCTGAATCACTATGACCCCCTACGTGTGCAGCGACCCCCCACCACTCCCCAACTCTCCCAGTCCCCACCTATTTCCTCTTGCACACACCTCCACCTAATCACAGCCAATCACGCAGACTGTGCACCTGAGCTCCTCCAATTAGAGCGAAGGGCAGTATTGAGTCAGGTCGGCATTAAAAACCCCTCACTTCCTTGGTAGGGTGGCACTTAGGCCCAAAGTAAAATTTCTGCCTTGCTCACCCACACCCGAACACATGTTTGATTTCATTTGATTTTATCTGGAGACGAATTTCCCCTGGACACCGAGAGCTCCAAGATTTGCAGCCAACCCTTGGAGCACTTTCACCTTTCCGACACAGGTACTCACCTGGAAGATGTTACCACAGGAAAGTAGAGAGTATTTGCTGTGTTCTCCTCAAGGTGTGTAAAAATGCAGCCAGTGTGTTTAACTAGAATGATCTCAGAGAAAAAAAAAACTCACTTTTCCTGCTAGTAAGAAATGTTAAGTGGGATCGGTGACATTGTAATTTGAAACTCAGGGGGAGAATTCTCTGCAGTCGGAAACATTCCAAAGACATAGGCTTGTTCTTTGGTGGGTGGGGGAGTGCTTGATCTGGAACTTTCTAGGGGCTTGACAAGTCTCTTCCATGATACCTTTCTTAGGAGGAGATATATGGCCAAAATGAAAATAGGGAGAGACTTATAAAAGAAATTTATGTCACAACAAGGGTTCCCAAAGAGACTTATGAAAGACAATCATGTCATAACAAGGGTTCCCAAGATTTTGTGAAGGAAAACTTTGTCAAAGGTGGCAGAGGAGAGGGTATGTGTTAGGATAAGAGGGTGTGTGTTCAAAGGTGGGTTTTTTAATAGGCTGAATTTATGCACAGAGATATGAAGCTTGCTTGTTAAGAACTAAAAAAACCATCTCTTTTTTCCTCAGGATATTTCTCTTCAGGTCCTCATTTGATAAAATGGTGCTAACCTCAGAGTTTAGTTTAAATGTACTGATATGTTTCATGATTGAAGGTTTGTTACAAGTAACTTGTTTTTATACCACTGAGCTCCATTCCCATCCCTTGTTGTGGTCCTCCTGCCTCAGCATGTACCACCATGTGCAGGCTGAATAACTTATTGTTAATGTGAAAGCATGGAAATATGAGAGTGGATGAGGCTTAAAGGTACATATATAAGACACAGTCAAGGCCACTACAAAACTTAAGTCTAGGTGGAATTAAAGACAGCATAGGGGGCTGGAGGGGTGGCTCAACAGATACAGCGCTTGCCTGTCATGCATGAGGACATGGGTTTGAACCCCAGCACCATGTACACAACTAAGCTTTGGAACAACGAAAGCCACATGAAAAACTAAATAAAATTGATTCTTTCTCTTTCTCTCACTGTCCTTCTCTCTCCCTTACAAAAAAAAAAAAGCCAGCACAGGATGCAACCAGGAGGAGGGTGTCCCACTACGTCTGGGTCATCACACTGTGCAACATATAAGGGTAGTGAAACTTCTGGACAAGGTCTAACATATGCCACCTACTTTCTTCCAGGCCTCCCCTTAATTCACACCTACAACAATCCTTAAAAGTATCACTGCATCAGAAGCCAGTCCAATAGTTAGTATCAATAAAAACCAAGGGTGAGGCAGAGAAATGAATTAATAATAACAGTAACTGTACCCAGCTCTCAAAATTTTATTTCCCATTTGCATAACCATGCAAAGCTGGACTGCGATAGCACTCTACCGTGTGGTTCAGAGTTCCAAGCTCCTTCCAGACTGGGCCTGTACTTCTTCAATGCAAGGTCCCACAGAAGGAGAAAGAGAAAATGAACAAAGTGCCCAATCCTTAACCTCATCACTGACCCACATTTCCATCTCCATTCTGCCCATTAGAATTAGTCACATGGCCACATCTAAGTGAGGATGGGCGGGGAAACAGCCTGGCCAGCAAACCAGCAGAAACGACGCCATTCTCCAGATGAGAAATGCAAATGCTTTTGAGTCTCTCCCCATTTCTGCCATATGAGAAGTCACCTACTACAAAAGAAGGTGACAAAGCCAAACAATGCTTTTTCCTGCTCTCCTGAAAGTCGTAGGACCATGGTGCAGCATAAACCAAACAGATATTCCAGATGTTTGAATCTGGAAGTAGAGATCTCGGCAGTAGCAGCAGCGCACCTAATGTCAGGTCCAGCGCTGATGGTGCCAGGAGCAGGTGCTGTGGCACCCCATGCTCAGTTGTACATTCAAAGTGCTGGGGCCCAGGATTGATTTGGGCTGTTCCTCTAAATGCATGGTGCCATCCTGTTTGAAAGGACTAATTATTCAGCTTTCCCAGAAAGCCTATGAGCTACCCACTTTTCCATTGATAAATTCCTGCTCCACTTTCATCAGAAAGAATAGGGTTCTATTGCTTGCAGCCCAAAATCCTGATTGCTGTGAACATGAACGATGCTATTCTAAGTCGTGGTAGAATAGAGAGATGCAATATTAAAATAATGACCTGGATTTTATTGGAATCTCTTAAGATGGCGGTGAGTGAAAATCCAATTACAAGAAGCTCCAAAAATATTTCCAGAAATTGGCAATATTATCAGAGCAAGTGCCAAGTCTTCCAAGATGACTCTACTGAGGGAGATGTTGGCTGGATAGACATGTAAGAGGAGGAACCTTGTGATTAATTCTTAAACTGTGTGGCACATAATGATAGGATGGTTAGCATACACAAATGAAGCATATTGGGTTAATGGTTTAAGAAAGCTAAACACCAGGCACAGTGGCACAATCCTGTAATCCCAGTGGCTCAGGAGGCTGAGGCAGGACAATTGCAAGTTCAAAGCCAGCCTTAGCAACTTAGGGAGGCCCTAAGCAACATAGCGAGACCCTGTCTCAAAATAAAAAATAAAAACATACTGGGGATGTGGTTCAGTGATTAGTGGTTAAGCATCCCTGGGTTCAATCCCTGAGAAAGAGAGAGAGAGAGGAAGGAAAGAAGGAAGGAAGGAAGGAAGGAAGGAAGGAAGGAAGGAAGGAAGGAAGGAAGGGAGGGAAGGAAGAAGGGAGGGAGGAAGGGGAAAGAAAGGAAGAAAGTTAGTTAAGCAATGTAACCAGTATACAGTGTATGAACAGATGGCTTGATCAATACTTAGGCTTACATATTATTGCCTTTTCCTGTATTGTATATCTTTCCTTGACAGATAAATAAGGTTTCCTAACTTTGAAAAGTGCTTATCACTTACATAATGTTCCCAATATTTTCATTTTTACCTCTGTGTGGTGGATGGTGCATCTGCCGACAATGTGGTCAGGTGTCTCTTCCATAGAACATTTATTCATTTGTTGTTTTTTCTAAAGCTATCATTAATGGTTACAAGGTTAAACATGTTTTTAAGATACATCTCTTCCCTTTCCCACGGTGTGACCTTGGGCAACTCCTTTACCATTTCTGACTTCAGATATCCCCTCCAACCAGAAAAAGTTGGTGAGGAGGGTTAAGAGTTAGATGTAAGTAATTATCAAGGTTTAGCTTTTGTTTGGTTTGAAGTTTATGCAAGTACTCATTATATATCTTAAATAATTAACTACAGAAGCAAATCAAACCAAGTCACACAAGAAGCAGTTTATAAGAATGTATCATGAACTAAGGATTATGAGTCATCCAATTACATACACTTGAGCCTTCAGATTCCAAAAAATAAAAAAAATAAATAAAAACACTAACAAACCAGTGAAAAATATTGTCAAGGAACCAAGTTAAACCAGTGACCCATCTTCCTGAAAACATTGAAGAATCGCTGGCTTAGAAAAGGAACACACTAAAGAAAGTTTCTTTTTTTCTCTTTATACTGATGTATAATAAAGAATCTGATTCCTACTCTGAATCTGCAGGGATCAGCTGAGCACAGGGGTAGTGACTTTAAATTTGCCTTCTCAGCTCAGAAAAGCATCATTCATTGCAAAACAGACATTATTTGGAGACTGCAATTTACTATTTCAAATAGAAACAGAATGGATGGTGTTAATTGAAGTATTGGAGTTGTCCTTTTATGAGGATTTTAGTTCCATTATAAATCACTCTCTTGTTCACATTTTTCAGCTTTCCTCCCCGCTCCTGCTCTTCTTTGCCCTAAAACCCTCTATTCTGGTAAATAATTAAAAGGTAGCAAGAAAAAAGTCAAAGAGAACTTGACATCAAGCTATCTCATGACAGATAACATTCAAGTTAGCCACCAATAACAAGCATCTCTTAATTAGCCACAGCTAAAGGACTATGTTCTATCGGTGAGGATTCAATCTCAGTCACCTCTCCGCTTGTGAGGCACTTTACTGACATCAGATGATGACACCTTATAACTCTCAATTAACTTGAGGATTCTGTAACAAGTTGAATCTGTCACCTCTAAGTTCAAAGGTGTCAATGAGATAGTCCTGAGAGGCGAGGCTTCAAGAGGCAATTAGATGGGCTGGAGCAGTGGCTTGGCAGTTGGAGCGCTTGCCTGGCATGTGCAAGGACACAGGTTCAAGCCCCAGCACCACGTGTCAGAGAAATAAAAACCAGATGAAAAAATAAATTTGATTCTCTCACTCCCCCCACCTTTAGGGAAAACGAGGCAATTAGACCAGGAGGGCTCCTCCCCATGAAAAGGAGCAGATCCCTTATAATGGGATGTGATGGAGGGAGTTGGCACTTTCTTGCCCTTGCATCTTCAGCATATGAAGAGGTGATAAGAAAGTTCTCACCAGATTCTGGAGCCTTGATTTCAGACTTCCCAGCTCCCAGAACTATGAGAAAGAAATTTCTGTTCTTTATATGTTACCCAGTCTCAGGTGTTCTGTCATAGCAACACAAAACAAAGTCAGACTAGGTAAGCTTTGTTCAAAAGGCCACTCACTTAGATTATGTGGGTCTCCTGATTTCCACTCTCATAAATCCTCAAGTGGGACCCTAAAAGACCATTAATGAAAAGGTGAAAATGTTAATCTTGCCAATCCCAATTTGCCTCTCCATCTGGACCAAAACAAACAGGAAAAAAATTAAACAAAGAATATTCCTAGTATCAACAAAGCAAAGGACAAAAGAAGTCAAAGAGAGGCTAATCCAGCCCACTGGGAAAGACCATTGAGTGAGAAATGAACTCTGAGAGCACTCAAGGGGGAGCTGTCTTATGTGTACAACTTGGTTTTACTAATTTTTTCTTTTTTTTACAAAGAAAGAGAGGGACAGTGAGAGAGAGAGAAACAGAGAATCAAATTTATTTAGGTTTTTATGCGGCTTTCATTGCTGCAGCACCTCATTGCATACGTGGTGCTGGGTTTGAACTTGTGTCCTGGTGCATGCCAGGCAAGCGCTGCAACTGCTGAGCCACTGTTCCAGCTGTCTGTTTTGCTATTAATAAGAGAGGATGGATGAAAAAGAATACTGGGCCAACTCTACCACACAACTGTCTTAAACAGATAAGTTGAATTATTTTAATCAAAGATATTTTTCAAGAAAATGCTCACTGGTTTGGCTTTACTGCTATTGAAAACAAGCATAAGCAGTAGTATATATACATATCCAATAATATAAGCATATCATTTAGTTCATCAAATCATTTAATAGTAACTTGGTTTTAGGGCAATGTTATAAAAAAGTACAATTAAAGGTCGCCAGGCACAGTGGCACATGCCTGTAATCCCAGCAGCTTGGGAGGCTGAAGCAGGAGGATTGCAAATTCAAAGCCAGCCTCAGCAACTTAGCAAGGCCCTAAGTAACTAAGCAAGATCTTGTCTAAAAATAAAATTTAAAAAGAGCTAGAGATGTATCTCAGTAATTAAATGCCCCTGGGTTCAATCCCTAGTACCCAAAAAAAAAAAAAAAGTATCTTCGGTCCTATCTCAGTTTGAACTATTTATTGAACATACAGGAAATGCTCTATGAATCAATTACAGTTGCATATTAGTAGGCTTTTCTTCTACATTCCAAACACATAAACTCAGTAAAGAATTTCAGAAAATCTTAGTCCATGGGTACATTAGTATAAGTCAAAATTCATGGTGTATTCTACCACCAACCTTTCTGATTGCAAATTTTACTGTTTGGTTGAAAACAAAAGCTATACATTTTTCAGGATTTATGTGCTGTTGCTTCTAATGGCAATTTTAGTTTTCTCCTTAAAGACTTTCTCTTTCTATCTTATAATTGAAGTTCTACTTTGTTGTGGGATTCAGTAACTCGATAAAGAATCCATTCAGTCTGGAAAGGCACTTGGGTAACAAGAGAAATCTGAGTCTGTTCCAAAACCTGAGTGCCCGAATCTCCAGCACTCATACTCCATCCAGTGGACTCAGCCAGGACTTCTCATCCGTGTTCCCCACGTCCTGGGAGGTGGATTTTGTGGGAGCTTCCCCTAGCCCTGTGCTCCGCAGTCATGTTCAAAGGCTGGATCAAACACAGGGCAAATAGCAGCAATGTTCTTTTCCCCAGTGCTTGGTCCAATTAGACGGTATTGCTTCAAACACTTAACGCTCGTAAAAATAAGAAACATATTAGATGCGAAGGTTATTATTGCCCTGTGGCCTAGAAATTGGAATGGTTCACATATGTTTCCAATAGAATCTTTAATTAAGGTGCCTTTCCTATCAATGTGCTTCAGCAATTATCTGTATTGATGATAGGCTCTTATTTTCTTGGCAAGGTAATAAGGAACCTCACATGGGTATCTTAACAGGTCACTTCTAGAATATTTTCTGCCTTTTGAATTTCTTTCTCTGACTAATTTACCTAAATGTCCTGGTACTTATCAACTCCTTTCACAACTAAGAATGAATTGAGTGCACACTTAAATAATACTTAAAGATTAATTTAGTTGGGCTAGAGACATCTACTCCTTCAGAACTCAGTGGAACAATTCGTTCTTTCATCAATTCATTCACTTGACAAGTGCTATCAAGGGTCTCATAAGCACCATTCTTGGTCTTCAGATGGAGCCGATGAGAAAGATGGCCACCAGCTCCTGTTAGAACTCACAGTTGGGGTGATGAATATGAGCCTGCTTGCATGGAACACAGACTGAGACCAAAAAAGTCACTGTGACAACAGAAGTTCATTTTTAATGGACTCCCAAGCCAGTGCTAACAATAAGAAGGATAGTTTGGGTTTGGGCATATCCTGTCTCTTTTTGTTAAGGAGTCCCCCTAGGAAGACATGCTCAAAGTTCCACATCAAAGGAATGTCTTCCAAACACCTAGCTTTAAAGAATATCCCTCCTCACTCTGGACCCATCAGCTCCACCCGACTGCCCCTATTATTCTCAGCCCCTCTTGCCTGTTGACTTTGCCTACCTGATCTGCTCTCTTCTCTGCTTTCCAACTCTATCCATCCAACCACTCTCATCTCTGATATTATCTTCCTGCCCATATTCCTTATTCTCTGCTCAGCCTATTCCCAGCTGGCCCAAAGGAAACCCTAAGGTCACTCTTCCATTCACTGTCCTATGCAGCCCTCCCAGCCCTGTTTGACCCTGCGTTTGGGCTCTTCCTCCCTCTAATGAGGCTGCTTCTCTCCAGCCTCCTCTTGCTCTCTCCGCACATTTTCCTTTCCCAGGATGCTCTCAAGGAATAATCTTTTGTTGTACACAGTGGTCAGTAGGTATACTATTTGAAAAGCCTTCTGATCTTAACCTTGATTTAGAAAGGTCCATGTTACGCCACCCTTCTAGCCCTCCCATAATTTTTCCACCATTAACACTTAAGCATAAAAGTGCTTCTGGAGAAAATTATAAGTGGTAAAAAGGCTTAGATAGATAAAAGGAAAAAAATGAAAGAGAATCTTAGTCCTCTAAGGCATCTGGAATTATGTAGAGAAGCAAGAAGTTAGACGAGTGGGTTGAGAGGCCTTTCCCCTGGAAGAAGAGTGGAGGGGTGAAAGCTGGGGACAGGTGTGGTATGATAAAGAAAGCAGAGGAAAACAGACATCAGGGATCTGAAATGAGAGCTTCCAGCTCGTGGGAGAGTCGGAGTTCAGTTCTCCTGAATCACACTTGATTCTCATGGGTGTCTACATGGGTCTGAGGGGCAGATGGATGTCAGAGTCTGGCCAAGTCACTGTGGCAGGAGAACAGGGTCAGGGGGCACACGGCTGAGGACCCCAGAGCAGATGTTTGGGCTGGAAGAAAAGAACCTATCAGGGGTAACCCATAACCCTGATGGACCAATCAGCAAAAGGGAGCCGGTGTGTCCAGACTAGATCAGAAAAGAAAGGGGACCCCAGGCGTGGAGGGAGGTAGGAGATATTGGGGAGGGATTTGGCCAAATTATATTGTCATGCCATATGCATGTGTGATCATGTAACTATAAGTCCCATCAATACATATAAATATATTGCACCAATAACAATGTGGGAGAAAAAAAGAGAATGGTCCAAAATAGGGATCAATTAAAGATAACCACAAATAATTGATATTTGGTAGACAGGCACCTCATGAAAAATTGATTTTCATGAGGAAAATCAAATCATTAATAAAGAAATGTTTAAAACTGTGTTTTCTTTGCATACTCAAAATGAAAATCAGTGTGAACACTCTTATGATCCAATTTCTTTTGCTTTTTTTTTAACCCTAGCAATTGTAAAAGCAAATCTCTAATGCCTTGAAAATAAGTAAGTAGAGGAAATCAAAATGTCCTAAGTCCACCTTTTTTTAAAATAAGGTCATGTCCCAGTTGCCCAGGCTGGCCTCAAATTTGAGATCCTCCTGCCTCAGCCTCCCTATTCTCTATGATTACAGACATGCACTGCTGTGCCTGCCACTCAACTTATTTATGTTCTTTTTATTTTTAAAATGTATGTACATGTTTTGAAAGTTGTGCCTGATTAAGACTCCAATGAATATGTTTGTAAATAGTATCACTTGCCCCCATTCACACAAGTACCTGTGGCATTATGGGATCTTTTTTTATGACATTTGAAAGTATTAAAACAGCTCCAGGGCTGACGAAAACATTTTCCCCATAATCTCTGGAAATTTTAGTTGTCAAGGAGACAGAGGCCTTGGCGACCAGGTAAGAAGGCCTCTGCAGTCTAGTCACATGACCATTCAATGACGAGCCAGAGAGCAAGGGATGGTTGGAGGGAAGAAACACTGGGGTTTTCCGGCTTCCTAAACCCAAATCTCTTTTATTATGTAATGAGAGGAAAGTCAAGCTTGCCCTTTTCAAAATGGTAGTGGTTGTTTGAAAAGATTGTCGTTTAGTCTCCAAGTCTCCTTGAGATTGAAATGCAAACATCCTCTTCCCAACAGCTACATTTTATAAAACAAAGGGCCCAAGGAGCAAGTTTTGCATAAAAGCAGAGTAAAAGACAACCACGCAACAAGGCACTCTACTTTCAAGGAAGTTTAAAAAGAAAAAAAGCATCTCTCCGTAGCATAGCTAGGAAAGAAGTGGAGAGAACACAATTCTGAGGTTGAAAGGAAAAGAGGTTGACTGGGTGAAATGAAAACACAAGAACAGATGGACTTTTTAGAAGTACATGGCGCAAATCTTGCTTCTCCATCCTGAGTGGCTCTTGCTGGTCCATGTTATTTCCATCCAACGGTGAGGGAGTCGATAAGAGAATGTGGGAGCTCATGAAATCCCTCCAGAATGCACCCCAAAGTTCTCTTAGCTCACTTTTCTTTTTTGCATCAATGGGGAGGTTGGCAAAGAGCTGGGAAGGAGGTGCTGTCAGACAGCATTCTCGTTTAGCTTCAGACTTTCTTTAATACGGGGCGAACAAGTCCATACTTCACCTAGCGCCTTCCAACATGTGATAAGGAGAGAATGAAATTTGGTGGGGTTTTTTTGTTTTGTTGTTATATTTTATTCTATTTTTAAAGAGAGAGGGACAGTGAGAGAAAGAGAAAGAGAGAATCAATTTTATTATTAGTTTTTCAGGAGGCTTTCATTGCTCAGACACCTTGTTGTGTACGTGGTGCTGGAGTTCGAACCCACATCCTCGTGCATGTCAGGCAAGCACCGTAACCGCTGAGCCACCGCTCCAGCACAATTTGCTGTATTTGAACAATTTCTTTCCTGTATCAGCCATGAACCACATCCTCCTATTTCACCCTGCACATAAAATTTTAAGGGGACAGCAACTGTTCATTTTGTCTGGCAGCCTCCAGTGATCTCTGCCAGGACAGTGAGAATCTGAAATTCAACGAAACCAAAATGCTCAGCTCACAAAAAAAAATTCTGCCGCTCATGAGTCCATCTAACCAGAGACTAGAAAAAAAATTTTTTTTCATAAAATAAGATTTTTTCATACATTTCTTTTGACTCTAATTTCTTAGATAATTAGTAAAAACTCATTCTAATAATGAGTGGCTCATAAGGATTTGGGGCCATTGGACTATACTCATCAGAAGAAAAGAAATCATACAATTTCAGCTGGGCCCACAGGCACACGCCTGTAATCCCAGTGGCTCAGGAGGCTGAGGCAGGAGGACTGCAAGTTCAAATCCAGAGTCAGCAACTTAGGTCCTAAGCAACTTAACTAGATCCTGTCTCAAAATAAAATATAAAAAGGGCTAGGCTATAGCTCAGTGTTAAATCATCCTTGGGTTCAATCCCTGGTACCAAAAAGAAAAAAAAGTATAAAATTGGAACAAAATATATTGAGAACTAACTTTAGTCTCTTTAAAACAAAAACACTGCCACAATGCACAGGCATGTCATTATTTTAAAATCAAGCTGTTAAGCAGCAAATTCTGTGGCTGATATAATGTGGATTTTGTCTGTCTTGCCATCTCCACTCAAGTTGAGTTTCAAGGAACAAGGTTTCCTGAAAATCTATGCTTGCAAGAGTGTTATGAGTACTGAGCCCAGGAAACCCTGATGGTTTTTCGAGTAAGAATAGAAGAAGCAGCAACAGGAAGTAAGACCATAAACATAGTAGACACTTAATACATAATTAATTAAGTAATTGATAAATGTATACAGAGACAAGGCACTTTTTATGGACATGTAATTCTTAGCCATTATAAGCAAGATTGTTTTGAAAACTTTAAAATGTATTTTTTGTTTATTCTACCTTACATCATTTGCCTGAAAGCTTATCACTGTGCTTTTTCCATTAAGCAAATAACCCACGGCTTTTTCAGAGGCTGTAAAGGGGCATGTGTCTGGGGCTGGAGTGGTGGCTCAGTGATTACAGTGCTTGCCCAGCATGCGCAAGTACATGGGTTCAAATCTCAGCACCCACGTACACAACTAAGTGTCAGAGCAATGAAAGCCATGTGTAAAACTCATTAAAAATTGATTCTCTCTGTCTCTCTCTCTCTCTTAAAAAAAATCAATTAAATAATTGGAAAAAAAAGATGCATGTATCTTCCAACTTCATAGTTACAAGGTCACAAGAAGAAAGCAAAATAGCCCACAAAAGGTCTCAAATAATGACAACATTTCATCCTTTGCACTGGAAATTTATGAGTAACATGTTCCCAGTAGAATAATTCCAAAAGACTCCTATTCAAGCAAGAATTTTGAGTTAAATGGCTACCTGAAACATTTGTAATATTCCACTTCTGACCTGCCCTTCACATCCTACTGAAAGCTTTGTGCTCATGAACATTCAGAGGTTCACTGCCCAGGATTCTGGCCCAGCATGAGTGCTCTCAGATCAAGTCAGATTTCTCTTCACACAACCTTCCCTTCCCTCGGATAGAGCAGAATTTTCAATTAAACTCCTATTTAATTTTTCTCTTCCCTTTAGAATACTAAAAGGGATATTGTTTTCTGATTCTTCTTAATTGTTCTCCTTTTTCTGATCCAAATCAATTGAAACATCATAACAGCTTCAAAATTAATTACGCGATTTCCCCTCTGCCTGGATAGATATGTACACATCTCAGACAGCGAGGGCTGCGTTCACACTGCTAATTACTCACAAAGCCCTCGGATGATTATCACTGCACCGGACCAAAAGAAACATCCCACCTTTAAGTGGGGGTTACCATGTTTAAAAAAAAAAAGGCATGAAGAAAAGGTTGGCAGTTTTGGTTTTCTATGCAGAATCTACTTTTTTTTTTTTTTTTTTTTTGCCTTACTGGCTTAATATATGCTTTTCTTTTTTCCTAAAAAAAAAATCACTCAGATAAAAGTAGTTGCTAGAAAAAATTAAATGTGCATAAAGAAAAGCCAAATATTTGACTCAAAAAGTATGGTTTTTGTCTAGAGGGGAGAGCAGAATAGATCCTATCCAAATAATGAGATAAGTAAGACATGCCTTTCAATAACCCTAAAAATCTACAAGGTGAAGATAGAGTAACTGGAATTGCTTTAAAACCCTCTTTTCTTATTTCACCTTTTCTCCCAAGTGAAGTACAGAAAGAACTTGAAAGAAAACACTTTCTAGAATTATTTGGATCAATTGGAAATTTTTATCAATTTTTTAAGAGTAAGAGGGAACTTGATTATCATATTACCAAAGAAGAAAAATATAGAGAGGATTATTTTAGAGGGATAGAGTTCATTCTTTTTAATTCTTCGTAAAGTAAGCCTCACAGGACTGCCTCAGAGGGTTGGGCAGATTGAACACTGTACAACTCACAGGAACCATTTGAAGAGGTTCCCCCGCAGAAGCCACCCTGTGAGATTGTGCAACGTGGTGTCCAGGTATTTCTTCAAATGGGATGTTGTTTTGTATGGTTTTTAAAATCCCTTCTTATATGGGGACTCTACAAATATAGGGTAAGTCAAATGTTCGTCTGTCCTCTCAAACGGGTAAAAGTTATTCTTTGTACTCCCGCAGTACCTAGTTTTAGGTGCACTGTAAATATTTGCTGAGAGAATAAATGAATAAGCAATAACTACCATATCTTTGGGTTTCCTCCTTTTAGTCTTTTTATCCTACTTGTGACACCATCTTCTAATAGAACAGTTGAACTTACAAAGCAGAGGAAAAAGTAACAAAATTAAAAAGCACTTTTTCCAGGTACAATGTAGTGTGACCCCTTTTGATTTTGAAAGCCTGTTACCCTTCTCACGTTTAAGTTCTTCCGATGGAGTGGGAAAAGAGTCCTTGGCCAACTGGAGCAATGGTATTGATCATCCGCCCTCTAATTACAAAGTCATTCAAACCCCAAAGAACTCCCAGGCCAACTGGAAACAACATCTTAGTCTTCAAGAACTTACAACTCACTCTCTCCCCTGATTAAACCAGAACCTCTAGAACATTCCTCTGTCCTATCAGCTCATTAATGTCTACTTTCCCCCCTGGAATAGAGGGCATCATTTTACAATCTAGAATCAAAAAATAATAATAATTGAGTGTAAAGTGCTTGAGGAAAGCAACATTGATTTATATTTATACAGCCAATAGCTGATATCAAATTATTCACTAAGAATTTTGCATGAAAGGAGGGAAAGAAGATAAATAAATCAATTTCTGATGTGCAGGGATGGATAAAGAAAAGGAAGGAGAACATTCTGGCAGGGGTGGGGGGAGGGAAGCAGGACCAGAACCTTAAAAATAGCTTCTCTTTGCGACTTTCTCTTTTGCCCAAATTCAGTCTTTGTATCTCAGAAACAGCTCAAACCTGAAATAAGACCATATACACCCTGAGGGAAAAAAAAACAGAATAAACAAGTTTAATTAGAAATGAACCATTGGTATTCTATTTCTGCCAAGTATTTGGGTGGTTTCCCATAGTACACAGCTGTATCGTTGCGACAAAATTGCTAAGAGTGGAAGGAACCCACCATTATCCATCCCACAATTCGCAAAAAAAAAAAAAAAAATGGGCACAAAGATCCTCTGGGCATGGTGACCTTCTAACTCGTCATCAGACTTATAAACACATTCTTCTGTCCTCTAAATAAACATTTGTGCACACTCCTGAAACTTACCGATCAGCCAAGGGAACAAATTAATTAAAACAAGTCCAATAGATGCACATCATTCTTAATTGTCAATTAACAATATGGTTCACAAGCGTGGGATAGCGGATCTATTTGTAACAACTGATGGCTGAGTTATAAAACTTTGTTGTTGGGGCTGGAGCAGCAGCTCAACAGCTGAGTGCTTGCCTGGCAGGCCCAAGCACCCAGGTTGGAACCCCAGAACCACATAAAACTTTGTTGTCATTGTCTTAAACTTCTATTTTGCACAATAATTGAGGGACGTCAACAAAACAAACAGGAATTTTAAAACTTTTGCCTACTCAAAGTACTTGGCAGGTTTACATCAATATGTTTAAAGTAACTATATTGTGATTCATGCAACAAAGAACAAGGGTTCAATACCTACCAGAACCCCTGAGCCGTGTTTTAACAGCCTATGATTTGAGGAGATACTGTGATAACAGAATTCCTGGTTTCTTTTTCATTTTTCTTTTTCTTTTTTTGGTACCAGGGATTGAATCCAGGGGAGATTTACCACTGAGCCACATCCCCAGCCCTTTTCCTTCTTTCTATTTTATTTTGAGACAGAATCTCTCTAAGTTGCTTAAGGCCTCAGTAAATTCCTGAGGCTAACCTCAAACTTTTCATTTTCCTGCCTCAGCCTCCTGAGCCACTGGGATTATAGGCATGTACCACACCCAACTCCCAGTTTCTTCTTAAAGTTGATTTGCAAACCAGCAATTTGCACACTACCTAGTAGCATGGTGGAAATGCAGATTCTTCAGGTCACACCCTTTTGTTTAAGAAATTTAGATTCCATTAGGGTGGTTGGAGAAGAATAGACCAAGACCAAAGTCTGAAGCCTATAATCACATGCCTATAATCCCAGCCACTCCTGAGGGTGAGGGAGAAGGATCCCAAGTTCAAAGCCAGCCTCAGCAACTTGGTGAGGCCCTAAACAACTTAGCGAGACCCTGTCTCAAAATAAAATATAAAAAGGGCTGGGGATGTGGCTCAATGGTTAAGCACCCCTTGGTTCAATCCCTGCTTCCTCCCCCACCAAAAAAAGAAAGTCTATTGTAGGACACTGAGAAGATAAGACCTCCACGTGAGATTTTTTTTTTAAGTGTCACATTCAAGTTAAAAGAATGTTCATCAGAATCTGCATAGCATTTAATAGGTATTCAACAAATACTCTCTAATATCCCTCTACACAGCAATAGTGTCATATTTCCTGAAAGAATAGAGATTAATAAAAATGAGTTTCCATCTATTGGAGGCCTACTGTGTGCCAAGTAGCTTACTACATACCTTGGTTCTTTTATAAAATTCTGTTTATGCATAGAAGTTGCCACATTCTGTTTTCTTGTACGTCCTGTTGCAATTCTTTGAACAGAATGGGGAGGTTAAGGCTGCTTGTGTGTTCCTAGTATGCCTGCTCCCTCAGCTTTCTGCTGATCACCGCAGCCGCATCCTTCAGGTTGATAAGATTTCTTATCTGTAACACTCTCCACTTCTAGTGCTGATCATGTGCATTGAAACACAATAGAGAATGTGCTGAGTGAAGTGCACAGAACAGAATGATACTTGTACTCTCAAGAGTGTGCAATATTTGCATCAGGTCATCAAATATATTATGCTCTCTCCTGTTTCATCTCTTGCAAGAAAATATGCTTATCTCTCCTAAGCCCTCCTTACATAACCTCCAACTTGCATCTGTTATTATACACAGGGGAAAATAACATCATCCCCTAGGAACACAGAGAAGTCCTAAGCAAAATATATTGCAAAAGCATTTGTCTATGGTAATATTCCCTTTAAACCTGTTGGATGCGAGCCGTAGTCCGAAGCGAAGACACCTTCAAGAATCTAGATGCTCAGAAGTGCAAATTAAAAGGCGTGCTCTGAGTGTAGCTGGATACCTTCCACCATGCTACTTTAAAGAGTATATTAAAGAGAGGGTGAAGGCAGGTGGTGCATTTGTAACTAGCAGCTGAACATTTGCTTGGCTTCAAGCCAAATGAAATAACATAATCCTAACTGACGGGTACACTTCTCCCTGATCTCTTTAAATACCTCTTTTTGAAATTCTTCATGACATTTAAGTATTCTTAGAATTCATCAATATTATAAAACAATGAGATGGTTATAAATGAAGACAGCTAATAGGAATAATCATGATAAAAATGGCTGCGTCTTACTGAGTCATTAGAACCTTCTAGTGCTTCACATGATTGTCGTCAAATCCAACTAAAACCGTGTAAGAAATACAGTATCATTCCCATTTAAAAGATGAAGCCATTAAGGCTGAAATTCAATAATTTCCCCCAAGGTTCCAGAGAAAACTGGAAGAAAGACAAGATTGAAGCTCAAGTTCCTTTTGCTCCAAAACTCATGTTCTCATGTCATCTGTGCTCCCTCCCTCTGATTCGTCTCTTCAGAGGACGCTACCTGACAGGTTTCAGGTTCTCTTGCTGGATCCAGAGAGAATGCCACTGATCAGTGACTATTTCCAACTCTGCTGTTCTATGAACGCTCCCAGGCGGCGGGTGCTCAATCAATGTTAAATAATAACAGTTCAAACCCATAATGACAACGCAGGAAGCGCCTCCCTCTTTATACTTTTAATGACTTCGTAGGGTTCTTTTTTGTTAATTGTTTAATCACAAATTTCAGTTATTGCTATTTACACGCTCTTTTTCAACTTTTGAATGCGTCTCATTTCTATTTTGCCAAGCTTTCGGAAACACCAAATTAGAAACAAGCCTATTGTCTTCCCCACAATTTCTGTACTGTGAAGAATGAAAAACACCACAAGAGTGGCTGCATCCCTAACAGGGGGGAAGAAAGGAAGGAAGAGGAGCCATCATCAGACCCCTTCAGACCGAGCGCTTCAGAGGCCAAAGTCGCCCTTTCCTCCATGGAGAACCCGCCCCACGGTATCTCCATACCTCTCATAGACATCCAAACAAGCATAGCTTTGAACAGGTTAAAAAAAATCCAGGGGAAGTAAAGGATCATTGAATAAACATGAAACATGCAGGCTTTTGTGCTGGGGTGAATTGCCTTGTTCTTTAAAGGAAAAATAGATTCATCACTCAGTCTCCATCAGCAAAGCCAGAGAGCTTTTTTTTTTTAATAAAAAAAATCATCCTTCCTAGGGAATTAAAAAGAAGAATAAGTGCGTTAAGCCTGGAATTGTCCCTTTGCTTTGATAAACCCCTTGTACAAACAGTACCCACTAATTGTTAGCCAGCCCCATGTCCTGGTTGGAAAAGGATCTAGAGCTTCAACAAGTTAAAATCCGAGGGAGGGAGGGAGAAGTGCTGGGGAGTGAAACAGGTCAAATTATGCTGCTATATTCTGTGCATATATGAATATATAACAACAAATCCACCACTGCGTGTGACTATAACTCACTAATAAAAAACTGAAGAAAATAATTTTTTAAAAGTTGAATTCTGTAGCTAAATATATGTCCACCTTACAAAATTTTTGTGAAATTCAAACACAAAGATGACCAATTTAGACCCATTTATGATTATCTAAACAAGCTCTGTTTCTATTACACTCAAACCCTGAAAATCAACAACAGCCTATGTGCCAAGAGTGTGAAAAGCCTTCACAGGAAGCTTGAGAAAGACTGGAACCCATGTTGCCAAAGGTGACTACAGTTGTTCTTCCATCTAATTTGTGTTCTTAAATCTGGCAACATCCAAGGAGTAGAGAGAGAAGAAGACATGAATGAGACACTCCAGGCTGGCCAAAGCCCTGGAGGATTTGTTTGGATTACAGTGCTTCTTAAAATGTATGGGATTTTTCCCTCCCTGCCACTTAAAATTTGGGAGAAACGTTCTTGCTCTTCCACCCCTTTCACAGAGTCTGCTCTTCAGGGTCCTGAAATGCCAGCTTCTTGGCTTGCCTCCTCCGCAGGTATGGGGCCTGTGTGTATCTAAGGCACTTACCTTTGCCCTAAGCGTCGGTGAGAGATGTGCACGGTCCGCATCTGAGCACTATTCTAATACAAATATTTTAGAGAATTGATTTGTATGTATGAAAATTATGATCTACTAAAAAGCCTCTATATTCTGAGTTAAATGATAAGGTCTTGATCTCACTTCTAACCTTAATGAGCTCAGCATTCTTATTTTAATTTTAATTGTAATTTATTGGACCTGGACTTCTTAGAAGTATCACATTAATTACTTGTAGGGACCCTTCTACTCCTGGAAAGCTGGGCCTCTTGCATGGGAACCATGAAAGCCAGGGACTGGACCTGACCCTTTAGCTTTCTCTTGGCACAAAATTGAGAGTGGTGGCACAGGTCCGTTATCGCCCGGTGCACACGAACATAGAGAGAGGTGATTTTAATTTTCTCTGAATAGGATAATTCTAAGAAAACGGAGTAGGGAACTCATAGCTCCTTTATAATACTATGGGGGGGTGATGAGATATTTAATTCAATCATATCCAAATGACAAATTAATATGAAAATAATTATATTTGTGTAGACAAGAATCAGTCTATTATGGGTTGAATTGTGCTTCTGTCAAAAAAAAAGAATATATTGTATGATAAATTCTAACCCTTTTTTTCTCCAAATGTGACCTAATTTGGAAATTGAGTTTTTACAGAAGTAACCAAGTTAAAATGAGGTCGTTAGGGTAGGTTCCCAATCCAATATGGCTCAAATCCTTTAGAAAGGAGAAATTTGGACACAAAGATAGAAACAAGGATATGTAAAAAAAACACAAGTGGGATGCTGAATGCAATCCAAGGAATACTCAGGAGACAGGCACAGAACAAAGACTAGCACTTGACCTCTTCTGCCACCTTGATCTTGAACTTCCAGCCTCCCGAGTGTGAGATGACAACTGTCAAGTTTGTGGTTCTTTGTTTTGACAGCCTTAGCGATCCCATACACCACCTTACACCCCTTTGCTCCAGCTCACCAGAGGCACAGAATTGTTCCTCTGGGGGACATGTCCCAAGGCAGGAAGGAAACAGCCTCCTGAGACCTCTGGAGGGACACGATGCAGATCATCTTGGCTCCTTCCATTGTTGATCTCCAGGTTATCTGCAAGGGTCAGTATCCGTGAGCTCTTGAGAATGCTTCTGAATCTTGAAACTGCTTTTTATCCTAGTCCAGGAACATATATATAGCCTGCAGGACCCAGTGAAAAATGGAAATGCAAGGCCCCTTGTTCAGAAATTAGTGAGACTTTCAAGACGGCAATAGCAGAGCATTTAACCAAGTGTGAAGCCCATGTGGCAACACAGGGCTCTGGGACCTCCATTACTCTTCTTCACTGAGTCTTTCTGGAATCCTCTTTGTGAAGCATTTTTTTCTTGCTCACAGTTAGTCAAGTCCATGCTTTCTTGCAACTTCTCATCATCACTTTCCATAAATGTATTTATTTGCCAGATGTGAATCCATTCAGTGTGCCAGCTATCATGCAGGCTACTGAAGAAGTCTGAAATCATGTACAGTTTAAAGACTGAAATAGTCACAACCCAAGGACGTGTGTGATGCTGATCATAACCATGGAGACAACATTCTGAAGAGCACCAACCAGAATGTTGAACGCCCAAGAGCTCAAAATCCCTAGTATGAAATCCCAAAAATCACAATTGCAAATGATTAAAATCTCAAATGCTGAAATTCAAAAATTAAAATAAAATAAAATAAATGCAACTCCCATGGGAAAGGGAAATACAGCTATATGAAGGGAATAGAAAGTAGAATTCCAATGAAGGACTACATGATACAGTAATGATGAAAACTGTATTTTAAAAACATGTGTGCATTGGCCTTTCTTCCAGCTGATGAAATTCCAGGAGCTTTTAATGAATAAAGTCATATTTGCCCAAAGAAGCCAGCAAAGTTACAACCTGGTTTGAAAATAATTACGTGTATGGTAGGATAGGAAGGTGCTTATACAATAATGTTGCCATTCCATCATCAGCATTGTTTCCTCCAAATGTGTGGCCCAGACATGAAGAATGGATTTCCAGTGTACCAAGAACAACATAAAAATATGGCAGCAAAGATGGGAAATTTTGATAAGGTGTATAGACTCCTAGAATTTCAAAATACAGTAGAGCCATGTAAAAAATGAATGTGAACGTAGTTTACAAAGAGATCCATTTACTAAAAGAAGAAAAAGAGAGCTATTCATCTCCATGCAAGACTTCAAAGTACAGTAGACCATAAGGGAAGCAGGCCAGCCCTTATAGACTTCCATTGCCTGCCCGTAATCTGTCCTTATAATATACTTTTTCACATGTCAAATTTTCTTTTTACTGTTCTTCTAATTTTTCTTTATTTCTATTATTATTTTTTCCCCACTATTCAAATTGTCAGTATTATTTACAATGGTATGTGTTCTATCTTTGCATCATCTCCAATCCTGGAGTTGTAAGTTGTATAGACTTTTTTAAAGAGTTCTAATTCATTTTATACATTTATTGCAAATTTGGTTCTGTGAAAGGGCATTATCACATTTTTTGTGTGTATTAGCATTGTGTGTGTATGTTAAAACATTGAAACTTCCTCAATAATTAGATATGATCTTTTAGTAATCTGCATTTGTGAAAAATAAAATTTCTCTAGATCTCAGATACCTGCAAATTCAGTGGTGTCCCACTGTGGTTTTTGATCAATCTCATCAAAAGACTTAGGTTGTCTATCACAGTATCTCAGATGACCTCAGTCATAAAGCTAGGTACACACACATACCATAGTGACATGCATATACGTAATTTGCTTTTTGGTTTATTTCTTTTTTAGTTCATTTGCTCATACCTGCTATACCTATAAGACTGTCATTAATACACCTGAGTGTTTAAGCTTGCAAAATTATGTGTGTTATTACTGCCTATGTTATTGTTACAAAGTGGTCTAGGAAATGTTCTGTTGTGTATTTATATATTTCTGAAATGAATTTCCTTTAAAAATGTAAATAAATATCTTTTAAAGAAAATTTTATTTTTTCAACAATTATACTGTTTAGGACTTTGATCTTTCTGGATTTTAGACTTTAAGAATTTTGATATTTTGCAACATTTGGGATTATGTCTTCCAGAATTATGGCCCAAACCTGGAACTATGTGATGAGTGAGATAAAGTAGATATCAGCTTTGCATTCTAGATGCTCAAGAGGAAGACTTCCCTGCTGTGTGGGAGGCGGCATTGAAGGAGACCATAAAAGGATGGATTGCATCTTGTTAGGCGTTTACAAAGACAAACCAGGTATAAGAAATACTATATGCAAAAGCACAGAAATGAGAAACAAGGAGGCACATTTTAGGAACATGGGCACTTTAGCGTAGGTGGAAACAGATGGATCCATTTGGGAGGAAGCCTGGAAAAATGGGTTAGTTGTAGATTAGAAGGCCTTTTCCTGTCTAGGAGGCTAATGGTGCTTACTTACAGCAGAGAGCCAAAAAGAAGCAAGAAAGATGAGAATAACTTTAATTTTACTTCAAATTAATTTTATATCTGACAATAGATGGCACCATCTTTGCAGATGTATATAAATTATCTTGCCAAATATTATTTAGCACTAATAATTATTTTATTTCCCAAGGGAAAAAAAAATCTTTACAGAAAATCTTACCTTCTTTGGGACCTGACATGCTGGTACCTTGCTTTATATTGGGGCATAGTCAGACTGGATCACAATTATTCCTTTTCAAGTCTGTCTTCCCCAGCAGACTGTGAGCCCTCAAAGACAGAGACTGTCTTATAATTCTTTCTACCTCTGCGTCTGGCATAATGCCTAGTTCATGGTGAGTGTTTAGTAAATATTTGTTGAATGACTAAATAGGGATTGCTACTATACGGGGATGCCTTCATTTACATACTCCCCTCCTTTCTCTTCATACATGAGGGGGTTTCAATAAGAAATTGGAATGAAAAAGGCTTCTATAGAGGCTTGGTGGTTGATAACGGCTGACTGTTCTACTTTCAGGTGTGGTTTGTTGCCAGTACCCATGATGCTTTGCACCCCAGTCTGGTTTCATCCTCTAATGTCCTTGGCCTTATGGTGCCTGGTTGCACAGTTTCATGGCACAATTATTCTCTCACATTTGGGGACAAGTTCTTTTCCAGCAGATTAACCCCTACAGAGATGAAGATGAGGGACCCCAGGTTATGTTTGGCTAAATCAACACCATTGACAATGTTGACATTACAGCACATTGCTGTGCGGATATGGCTCCCCAACGTTCCATGCAAGCACTGGGTTTTGGAAAGCAGTGAGCTTGGAAGGCGACATGCGGCAGAGGTGATCTGATCTTTACCCCTGCACCTCAGGAGTTTCTCTGCCAGTCAGCTTTGAAAAGAACCTTGAACATTTCCTCATGACATCCATCTTATTTGCAGAAGACTTACTTATTTATTTTTTATTCTGAGAAAGCATTTGATGGTGTTTTTACCTCGGGGCTCACTTCAGAGCATGGAAGTGGGCGAGATTGCTTTGTGTCTGGTTTTTGAAAGGAAGGCACTCTGACACGCACAGCACTAACTGTTTATATTAATAAAACTGCCTGCAACAGGGAAAGCCCTTACCGTGACATCCAGGGACACAGTGGTGCTACTTCAGCTGCATCCTGGGCACCACTGCATTTACGAGGAACAATTTTAAATCACTTTGATTTCAAAGTAATTGGAATCAGGGTGAACAACGGAACACAGTTCTATCATTTTTAAAAAACGTATGATGGTATAGCCCTGGAGTTGGGCCATAGCTGAAGGAAGAGACGCATCGTTACACAGCCAGCGAGGCAGACTGCGCAGGGGTGAAGGGCAGGGTCTCGGGTTCACCGGTCTGGGTCCTAGCAAGGTGCTTTCTTTCCGAGGTTCTCTTTCCACACTAATAACCTCAAGATGATAAAAATGGCAAGCTTTCAGGGAGATTAAGCAAAATATCACTCAATAAATTAACAGATTCTATAGCAAGCATTAGTTACTCAAAGTATTGTTGGCATGGGTTTAAAGCCACATGTTTGAACTGGTTTGAATTCTGTTTTGCTTAACAATGGCTAATCGTGTAACCTTGAGCTAACGTGTCTTGTCTCAGTTTCCACATCCATAGCCTTGGATAGAATGTCCTTAGAGCACAGGTGCAAGTCCAAATTGAGAAGCCATCCAAGCAAAATATATGGAAGGATGCCTGGTGTGAAGTAAACACTCAATGAATACAAGCCCCTACTATGACTCTCCCACTGATGTTAAGATTATTCAAACTGCAGGGTCAATGCCTTCCAGGGTTAAAAAAAAAAATAGTTCCTTATAGCCATTTTTAAGATAACCAAGAAGGAAGGATTTGATAATTAGATGATACCAAAGCTGTAAAACTTCAAACATGTTATGTTCTTTAAAAATAAATAGCTGTTTCTAAATAATGTACACAGTTTCCACATATTTCTTTTAAGCCTCTCCCAATGTTAACTTACATAACCTTAGTGCAGATCAAAGGTCATAAATTAATATTGATTGTATACCATTAAATAAGTTGCAGACTTCTTGCAGAGTTTTCCACTAATATCCTTTTTCCATTTCCGGGTGCAACCCCAGGATTCCACATTGTATTCAGTGCTTTTGTCTCCTTAGTCCTCTGGGTTCTGGGACCTTTCCTCAGTTTATCATCATTTTTCAGTTCCTTTCCAGAGCACCAGTCAGACAAATTTTACAATGTCCCTACATGATGCTTTCTCATGGTTCAACTGCGATGATGAGACCTCGGGAGGATGTCACAGAGGTGAGAGGTCCCTTTCTCACTGCACCCTATCAGAAGGCACAAGACACCAACATGCTTCATTACTGGGTTATTAACCGTGAAGACTTGGCCAACAGTTTCTGGCTCTTTTCTCCAATACCAAGTTGTTCTTTTTCTCTTTCCCTCATCTTTTCTTATTTGTTTGCTTGTTTGTTTTTGGTACCAGGGAATTGAACCCAGGGGAACTTAACCACTGAGCCACATCCCCAGCCCTTTTTAATTTTTATTTTGAGATCCAGTCTCCCTAAGTTGCTGAGGCTGGCTTTGAACTTGTGATTCTACCGCTTCAGCCCTCCAAGTTCCTTGGTTTATCGGCATGTGCCACTGCCTCTGGCTCCCTCATCTATTGACTAGAAGTGAGTCTCTATTTTGAGCCTTTATCCAAGGGCAGAAGAAATAGGCTCCACCTCCTAGGTGGAGATGCATCCAAGTCTCCATGGAAGCTACCATAGCAGTTCATAAATAATTGGGGACATTTAACTTTGTGATGATGGAATGCTTCTCCTAGACTTTCTTCCACAGATTTTAGCTGTCATCGGTATGCTCTGTTGGTAATTCTCTATTTCCCTCCTTCCGTCTCTATTTGATAAATGGACTCTAATGAGGAAATGTACTGTTTTATTTATGTATGTACATAAGTATAGACTTATGGATATTTGGGCTATCATCCAGTACTGTTGTTATTATTATTTTTGTTAACTCAAATTATTTTTGCTTCAGCCATTGGGAGGTCTTGGAGGTTGTTAACTTATATTCTTTAGATTTTTTTCTTTCCTTCTTTCTTTTTAACTTTCTTATTTTCTGAAGTCACAGGATCACAGTATACTCCCGTGTCATCTTGTATTTTCCCTGTCTCTGTTCTTTCTCCAGAAAACCCTGATTCTTTTTCTTGGAGAATGGTATTTAGAAGCCAAGTTCTGGATGCTAAATGTACCTGGCTACCAGGGTATCACTAGAGCCAGGCCCTCTCAAGAATGTGTGCGTGTATGTGTATTAACACATGAACACACACACATGCGCACACACACACACACAATTTATTTCTGTATCTAACTGTCTGTATTAAAACATTCATGAGTTTGTACTGATATCTCTGAATTTAATCTAGAATCATAGGGTTCTTTACAGTCTTCTCTTTGCTTATTTGTGGACTTCTTGTTCTGGCAATGAGAACTCTGAAATTTGTTTTCTGTAATATCTGTTAAGTATTTGTCTGATCCAAGGACAGTAATTTCAGATTTGTCAGTCCATACTACTTTGAGAAACAAATTTATCAACCAGGTTAGATAGTTGGTAAATAGTTTGTGCACAGTCCATTTGGTCTTTAGCCTTTACAGGATACAGTTAAAATATTGTTCTCTGAAGTTACATACATCAGTCAGCTCCTTTTTTCCCCACCACTTTTATTTATTATAGAATACATCTAATTGGATAGTCTGGGTTTCCTCTTGGTTTCCCCTGACATTGTGAGTATTTTTAAATTCAAATAAATAAAATTCATTCTTTGCTACACATGATTCTATGGATTTTGACAAATGCATAGTCATATATCTGCAATAAAATGTAATTCTTATGGGGTGAGGTGGTACACACCTGTAATCCCCTGTTACTTTTCTTTCTTCTTTTTTTCTGGTACTAGGGATTGAATCCACTGGGAATATATCATTGACCTATGTTCCTAGCCTTTTAAACTTTTTTTTAAGAGAAAGGAACAGTGAGACAGAAAGAAGGAGAGAATTAATTTTATTTAGTTTTTCATGTGGCTTTCGTTGCTCTGATGTGTAGTTGTGTATGCAGTGCTGGAGTTTGAACCCGTGTCCTCGTGCATGATAGGCAAGCAGCACAAACACTGAGCCACTGTTCCAGCCCCCTTTTAAACTTATATATATATATATATATTAGTACTGGGGATTGAACCCAGGGCCACTTAACTTCTGAGCCACATCTCCAGCCCATTTTTTTCTTCTTTATTTTAAGACAAGTTTTTTTTGTTTGTTTTTCAGGGCTGAGGACCGAACTCAGGGCCTTGCGCATGCTAGGCAAGTGCTCTGCTGCTGAGCTAAATCCCCAACCCCCACACCTGTAATCCCAATGGGTGGGGAGGCTGAGGCAGGAGGATTGCAAGTTCAAAGCCAGCCTCAGCAATTTAGCAAGGCCCTAAGCAACTAAATGAGGTTCTGTGTCAAAATAAAAAATAAAAAAGACTGGTGATGTGGGTCAGTGATTAAGCATCTCTGGGTTTAATCCCCAGTATCAAAAAAATAATTTCATGTAATTACTAATATCAACTTCCAAATTCTTTCATGTTGGTCCTTTGTAGTTAATATCTGTCCCCATTCCCTGACTACTGTTCTGCTTTCGTTGGTACAAGTTTACTTTGGTTAGTCATATAAATGAACTCATATAACATATATACTTCAAAATCTGTCTTCTTTCATTTAAAATTCATTCATATTCTTGAATAAGTCAATAATTTATTCCTTTTTATATCTGAGTAGTATTCCATTTTACGAATAAACTAATGCTTGTTTATCCATTCTTTTTTATTGAAGGACATTCTGGCTGTTTCCAGTTTTATGTTGTAATATCCAAGGCTATTATAAACATTTCCATACGCTTCTTGTGTGTGAATAAGAATTTTCAATTCCGTTAACTGATGTTTTGGTTTGGATACGAGGTGCTCTCCCCCAAAAAAGCTCATAGTAGGCAACATAGCAATGTTCGGAGGTGTTAGATCATAAGAGTTGTAACCTAATCTGTGGATTAATCCATTTGATGGATTAATAATTTTAAATGGATTACTGGGTGGCAAAATAGGCAGGTGATGGCTAGGAGGAGGTCACTGGGGACATGTTCTTTGGGGATTGTATTTTGTCCCTGGCTCCTCTCTTCCCCCCCCACCCCTTCTCACCGGCCATTGGCTGAGCTGCTTTCCTGCACAGCGCTCTTTCACCAATATGTCCTGCCTCACCTGGCCCTCAGCAGTGAAGTCAGCTGAGCAGGGACCGTGACCTCGGAAACCGTGGGGTGCAAACTTTTCCGCCTCTAGGCTCTTCTTCTCAGGTGTTTTGGCCATAGTGACATAGTACAGACTCATGCAGTTGACTACCTACAAGCAGGACTGATACGTCGTAGGACAAGTGCTTGAGTTATGCGCACTGCACAGCTGTTTTCCAAAGTGGCTACTCTGTCGCACTCCACGTGGACCGCAGTTCTGCTTGCTGCATCCTTATTGGAACTGAGGTGGTCAGCCTTGTTGCGTTTGATTTGTTTCAGCTATCCTAATGTAACGGTCTTAACTTGTAGTCCCCTAAAAACTAATGATGTTAAGCATACCATTATATCTTTATTTGCCCTCCATTTATCTCTTTTGACAAAGTGTCAGTGAGATCTTTGTCGTGGGTCTTTTTTTTTTCCTCTGACCAGTGTTTTTCACAGAGTAAAAGTTTACAATTTTGATAGGATTCAATTTATGTACTTTTTTTCTTTTATAAATTGTGCTTTGGGGGAGGGCTAGAGTGGTGGCTCAGTGGTTACAGCAGTCGCCTGGCATGCATGAGGACACAGCTTCAAACCCCAGCACCACATGCACAACAAAGTGGAGGAGCAACAGAAGTCACATGAAAAACTAAATAAAAAGTGACTATCTCTTTCTCTCTCTCTTTAAAAAAATAATAAATAAATAAAAATAAATTGTTCTTTTGGTTCCATAACTAAAACACTCTGGGGGGGCTGGGGGGTGGAGTGGTTACTATGATTGCCCCGCATGCGCGAGTACATGAGTTTGAACCCCAGCACCCATGTACACAGTGAAGTCTCAGAGCAATGAAGGCCACAGGCAAAACTAAAGAAAAATTGCTTCTCTCTCTCTCTCTCACTGTCCTTCTCTCAAAAAAAAAAAAAATCTGGCAAACAAGTTTCTCTTAGTTTTCTTCTAGAAGTTTTACAGTTTTGTTTTACATTTGAGGCAATGACCTCAATTGAGCCATTTTGTGCAATTTTTGAAGATTATATATTCTTCTTCTTTTAATTAATGAATTTATCTATTTATACATACCAGGGATTGAACCCAGGAGTGCTTAACCACAGAGCCACAATCCCAACCCTTTTTACTTTTTATTTTGAGAGAGGGTCTTGCTAATTTGCTTAGGGCCTGGCTGAGTTGCTGAGGCTGGATTTGACCTTGTGATTCTCCTGCCTCAGCCTCCTGAGCCACTGGTATTACATTGCGTTTTGTTTTTTTTGTTTTGTTTTGTTTTGTTTTGTTTTTGTTTTTTTTTACATGTGGAAATCAGGCTTTTCCTCACCATTTCCTGGAAAGACCACCTTTTCTGCATTCGGCTGCCTTTGGAGACGTGTCACAGGGCTTGCTGACTGGATTTCTATGGGTCTTTCTGAGCTTTGTATTAGCTCCTGGTCCCTGTGCACCTTTTATCAATACCATGCTGCCTGTGTCTTACCTGAGTTTGCTTCGGTCAACTGCTTTGCTGTTCCAAGTGTGTTTTGCCTTTGCATGGGTCAGATAATTTTTTGTTGAAAGCTGCTCTTCCCGTGCAAAACAGTAAATACTGTTTCTCCTTGGAGCATACCTTTCCTTCTGCTGGACCGCAGCGTTGGAGATCTGTGTGACCTGCCCTGGCGTTCAGTGCTTGCTGGATTTGTTATTCCTGTAGTTAGCTCCATTGTACCTTTGCCTTCCAATGCTGCTGGTAGTACCCCTATTTAGGCTGAGGTATTTACCAGAGGTCAGTTCCTCACTGTCCACTTCCCTCCTGGACTTGACCTTCGCTTTGTGTTGCTCCACCAACAGAGTCTCTCTCAGCTCTCCAGGACGACTACTGGACATTTTTGGTCTGGTGCTTTGGGGGGTGCAAAAGGGAGGCATTCTCTGACACTTTTATTAATCTTCAATTCCAGCAGACACAGGGTGCTGGGTCTCACGGGGTATGGAGGAAGGTTCTGCACCAACGCCCTCGCCCAGCTGTGTGCTAGGCTGTCGTGCGTGTCTGCCCCTCCTCGATGGCAGAGCTTTGGTTTGGGTTTTGTTTCTTCCATTTTCTTCCCGCAGCTGCAATGGGTTTCCATCAGGACACTAAGGCAACACTTCTCGGTGCCTTATCACAGAGTAAGGTTTTTGTTCCTTCAGGAAGACGTTTCCAGGAGTCTTGTGTAGTGACTGCTGATCCCTGCTCCCAGAAAACACCAGGAAGGACTCCTTGTGCAATAAAGCAATGAGAACTGCATGCAGGTTTAAAAAGAAGGATCAGTGATAAGATCAATTCCCATTTTAAAATCATGTGGAGTCTGGTTTGAAGCAGGGCAGGATCTGAGACTATCAGTTATGAAGCTCCTATTGCTGGGTAAAAGGACAATTTGTCATCTTAACAGCCAGTATCAGAATTCTTCTTGGGGAGGAAACTGTCTCGGTTTAGGAAGATCCCTTGATGGGCCATTTAGGTGTGAAAAGATAGACAGCCCACACAGAGGAGGGAAGAACAAGCAGGCTGCGCTAAATTTCCAAACCGTGTACAATGAAGTGAATTTGAGCTTGTTTTTCTGAGATTGATGAGTGGTGGAGAGAGGGGCACGGAATCAGATTAACAGTGATTAAGCCAGGGTATCTGGTGGGGGAGACAGCATCAGAGAAATGCTCCAGGACAGGGGAGCTTCCAAAATGCTTTTACATAATGATGTCTCAAATTCTAATAGGAAGCCACCAGGCTTCTGTGATCTACATGTCCTCTATGGCCCTGAATCTTCAACACAGTCACAAGAGTTCCAAGAAATTGTGATTTGAGTGGGACAGGGGGAGTCCTGGAATGAAGGGTGGAGATTTAATCTGGACCAACTGAATGCCTATCCACAGTAGGGGAGGAGGGAGGACCCCAGAAGCCATGGAAATGAAAGACTCTGGTGAGTAAGAACTGCAGGCCTGACACAGCAGGACAGTCGAAGCCCCCAAGAGAAAGCTTTGCACTTCTAACTAGTCAGATTGAGGTCCAGGAGACAGTTCATACGCTGTTAACACTGTAGGAAAACTTAGATCCCATTGCCAGGAATAGGGGGATCTTCATGAAGAGGGTATTTGTTCCTCATATCTAATTTTAAGTGCATGAATGTATTTTTACTGTAATAAAGACACAGCATGCTGAGTATATCCAAACAAGTTGTTTGGGTCTCCAATTTATCAAAAGAAATAGCCGTGCTAGGTTAACTTATTCACACCACTTAGAATTACTTTAAAACATGGTATCTCTGAGTCAGGTGTGGTGGTGCTCGCCTGTAGTCCCAGCTGCTCAGGAGGCTGAGGCAGGAGGATCACAAGTTCTGAGCCAGCCTCAGCAACTTAGCAAGACCCTGTCTCAAAATAAAAAATAAAAAAGGGCTGGGGCCGTGGCTCAGTAGTTAAGCACCCCTGGGTTCAATCCCTGGTACCTAAACAAACAAACATTGGTATCTCTGAAAAAGAGAAAATTCAGTTGCAGTTACTGTTGGAGATAGTTGCTCTGGGAGAAGACAATATACAATTTACGAACTGTTACATTTAGAAAGAAATAGGTGTAATCTAGAAGGAAAATTGGGCATTTTCCTGATGACCTGGATGAGAACAGAGAGAGGAGATGGAATCTCTCCTGCACGTGGCTTGGGATTATGGTGATACAACAAGCCACTACCCCCAAAATATGTCCTGTAAAGACACTTAAGTCCAGCTGCCTTTAACATATCGCTTGCAAAAGGCAAATTGGGCATAAAATGCCAATTATTCTACACCTGAGACATAAAAGCAAGGCATATTACAAACAAGTGTATTTTGGGAGATTCTTTCAAAACAGTTAATCACTAACTTTGGCTCATAGTCTGTTGTATGAACTTCAGTACCAAACAAGAGGCAGTTGGAGTTACTGTCAACAACAGAAGCACTGCATGAGAAAGTCAAAATTTTTTAAGAAAACCTCCTGTACATTTATATTGTGGGAATACTTCTTATAAACAAGGGAGAAAATGTCACTAAAAACTCAAGGTATTATTCTTGGAAATATTCACGTTCACATTGTCTTGTTCTACTTTTTTTTTTTTTTTTTTGGCTCCAAAATATCTCATGCCCTTTACTAAAACTAGTATAAAGAAATGACACTCCTCTGAATTCCCTTGAATTTGGTCCATAAGAGGGATATAACAGCAGTGTCAATCCAAGTACATTTGAGAGTGAGAATTTTTAAAATTAATCCTGATAGACTTAATGCTCTTGAGTGTCTGTCTTGATCTGGTTCCCAGAAGCAGACCCTGACATACGGATGTGAGTGCAAGAAGTGTATTTGGAACATGATCCCAGGAAGCTCTGGTGAGGGAACAGGAAAGTCAGGGGAGGAGGAAACAAAGCCACTAATACCAGCATTACCAAGCAAACACTTGCTGTGGGCAGCCCAGGACCCAAAGCTCCTGGGAGACTGGGAGAGAGTCAGCCCAGTCCCGGGGCCAAGGTGCCTCTGCTGCACACATTCTCCGGGGGTTTGGACTTTTCAGTTTGCCCTGTGGCTGGACCGTCCATCTTCCAGGGGCTGGGAAACACCTTCTGGAGAGAGCTAGGAATATGTGCAAAAGCTGCTCTGGGAGCTGGGAGAGGAGAAGGCATGCCACAGCGTGTGTGGTGGACAGGACCTGCAGCTCCACCTCGATGGCACACCAGCAAGGTCAAACCACCACGGAACTGTGGGATGAAGAACACCCAGGTGGTCGGGGGTCAAATCCTTTCTATATGTGGTTCTGACTGGGGCAGGCCTCTGTGCTTTTGCAATAATTGCCTTGAATTCTTTTAGGAGGGGAGAATAGGAAAATTTCGACCTGTGTTGTAGGGGATGTAGATCAGGGGATCAGAGTAGAATGTCTCTAGCATATTCAAGGGCCTGGGTTCCATCGCCAGCACTGCAAAAGAAGAAGGAAAGAAGGGAGGAAGGGAAAAAGGGAGAGAGAGAGAAAGAGAGAGAGAGAGAGAGAAAGGGAGAGAGGAAGGAAGGAAGGAAAGAAGGAAGGAAGGAAGGAAGGAAATGGACCCCAGTGTGGTGGCACACACCCATAACCTCTGTAACTTGGGAGGCTGAGGCAGGAGGATCCCAAGTTTGAAGTCAGCCTCAGCAATTTAGCAAGACTCTAAGCAACTTAGTGAGACAATGTCTCAAAATTTTTTAAAAAATTAATTAAATTAAAAGGGGGGAGGGGGCTGGAGCAGTGGATCAGTGGATGCTTGCCTGGCATGCATGAGTACGCGAGTTCAAACCCCAGCACCACATACACAACAAAGTGTCTGAGGAATGAAAGTCACATGAAAAACCAAATAAAAAATTGCTTCTCTCTCTCTCTCTCTCTCTCTCACTGTCCCCTCTTTCTTTAATAACAATTAAAACAGGGTTGTGGCTCAGTGGTAAAGCTTCCCTGGGTCCAATTCCCAGTACCAAAGAGAGAGAGAGAGAGAGGAAGGGAGAGAGAGAGAAAATGTGTTGCTTGTGTCCTTGTCTGAGCTCTCATAAAGTTCATACAATTGTGTCTTAGGAAATGAGGAAAGAAGTTGTTGGGAAAATAATGATTTCTAGTGCAAAGGGCAACAGAAACAAGAAGCAAGAGAAACAGAGTAGGCTTCACCACCTGAAGACTGGTGCTTGGCCTCTGTGCCTCATGGAAAGAAACCAACAAATTCTGAGAGACCGCAAAGGTAAGAAGCTCTCCTTGACTCTTACATGAGAGGCTTAGACACTGTAACAATAGGAGCCTTGGCATCTCTGTACAGAGCTCCTTTAATCCCAAGACTATGAGGAGCACCGGGAATCCAGGAGCATTCTGACAGCCTGAGGAGGACCTGAAGATATGAAGGCCACCTGGGAGGCAGCCTCCCAGCAGCCGCATCAATCACTCAGCACAAGCTCCAGCCTCCTTGGTGTTCAGAGTGAGGCACCCTCCCAAATGGCTTCATATCGCTGAGGAGAAAAAGTTTAATATGTGGGAGAAACATTAATGGGCACCAAAGATACGGTCCAAGACTCTTGGAAATAATGAGAAGCATTGAAGAGAGAGTGGAGGTTGCAGTTGGAGCTGGGCGGGGAAGCCAGTGGGGCTTCGGTGATGGAAAGAAGGATGAGATGGAGTAATACTGTCAAGGAATGTGCTGGGCACACATCCTGTGGTCCAGGGTGGACCAAGCCTGGATGGAAGTTCATGGAGGAAGAAATCAGAGAACCAGGGCATGAAGGAGGCACCAACACAGGCTGTTGGATGGATAAGGAGCAAGCCTTCATCCCTTCAGCAAATGCTGATTGAACATCCACTATATGCATAGCCCACACACGGGGTACATCTCACACAAGACAGAAAGTCCTTACGCTCAAGGAACTTACAGTTTAACACTGTTAAATAAGGTGGGCATGCATAATATCAGACAATTTTTCTATTTTCGTACACATTTTTATGCAGTCCTCTCTCAGTATCCAAGTAGGATTGGTCTATGACATTGTTACTAATCTTTTTTTTTTTTTTTTTTTTGGTACTGGGGAATGAACCTACCAGCGCATCTGAGGATGCTTATGTTCTTTATATAAAATGGCATAGTATCTGCGTATAGCCTACAAGCATTTCCTCTGTATACTTTAAATTAAGTCTAGATTTTTTATAATACCTAATATAGTACAAATGCTATGCAAACAGTTATAATTCTGGATTATTTAGGGAATCATTACACGATGAAGTTGATCTGTGTGTTCAAAACATACATCACTTTGTGAAATGTTTTTGATTCCAAGTTGGTTGAATACTTGGATGCAGAAACAGCAGATATGGAGGGTCAACTGAAATAATTCTTAAATTGAAAATTATTCTCTTTGGATCAGGCAAAATCTACAAACAGAATATCACCAGGATGAAACAATGTGTCAAAATTTAGTATGCATAATTCATACTGAAAAGACAAAGCTATTTGTGGTAATTTGTACTTTTGTAAGTGATTGTCAATAGCATGTGATAGGACCCTGGCCAGGGAAGAGAACGAAGGAATCTCAGGAATAAAAACTTTCCTCCTAGATAAGAGGAGGCATTATAAGCTGGGTGTGGGGGCACATACTTGTAATCCCAGTGACTTGGGAGGCTGAGATAGAAGGATCTCAAGGTCAAATCCAGCCTCAGCAACTCAGTCAGGCCCTAAGCAACTTAGCAAGACCCTGACTCAAAATAAAAAATTGGCTGGAGATGTGGCTTAGTGGCTAAGCACCCTTGGGTTCAATCCCTGGTACCAAAGGAAAAAAACAAAAAGAAGCAAAGAGGTGTTATGAGACATTTCCTTTCTGCTTTTTCCCTTCTCCACATGGTGTGAGGTAGTGGCACCCAGTGCTGTGGCAGCCATCTTGGAGAAATAAAGGGGGTGGGGAAGGACAGATGCAAAGAGCCTGGGACATTAGTGGCCCCTCTGGCCATGCAGTTAATAAAACTTGAAAGAGTCTGCCTTCTATGCTCCTGTGTTACAAGAATACAAGTTCTCCTTGTTTAATCAACTTTTAGCAGTATATTCTGTCACTTGAAGCCAAAGCATGCTATCTGGGGGACTCAGTGCATTTATAAAAGGACCAATGGAGAGCACCTTTGAAACCTTGGCACCAAATGTTCAAAACTGCCCAGATTGTATTGCTAAAAATGTAAGTGTTATTTCTTGACCTAGAATGAATCTATTTATTTAAAGCATTCCACAGGCTGATTTTCCTTGGTTTATTCTCATTTCTCTTGAAATGGCAGCCTTGTATATTTTGCCATACATCTTTGGAGAAATAGTTGTAATTTTTACTATATAACTATTGGATATACCAAAATACCAGTGGATAGCTTTTAATGGAACAGAAGAATATGAACAATTCAAGCTCTTCTACTGTAGGGAACACTTATCAGAATTCCGAACGGGGAATTTGCCCCTTGTGGCAATTCATTTAGTATCAGGTCACTCTACCATGTACTTCTAAAGTGCAGAGAATGCCATACCCTTCATGGATCTACCCCACCTTGCCTACAGCTCTGCTTCCATCCTGTTGGCAACTTACTGCATGGAAAAATTCCCTTCCAATGTTATTTTATGTAGGAAGCAACATGAGACAGTTTTAAGACTCACTATTATACTTTGACCTTCCTTCTCTTATTATGTCTTTTAATTATCATGAACCAAACCAGATAAATGCTTAACACCACCTTTGAAGAGTAATATCAAATAGGAGGAGGAGGAGGAGAAGGAGGACCAGGAAGACATGGAGGAGGAGGAGATGGAGGAGGAGGAGAAGGGTAGGAGGAGATGGAGGAGGAGGAGGACCAGGAGGAGATGGAGGTGGAGGAGATGGAGGAGGAGGAGGACCAGGAGGAGATGGAGGAGGAGGGGATGGAGGAGGAGGAGGAGGACCATGAGGAGATGGAGGAGGAGGAGAGGGGGAGGAGGAAGTAAAGAAAAGAAACAACCAAGTTTCCCTCACTGTCAGGCTTCGTTGTTACACTGTGAAGACCTTTCAAGACTTTCCCATGTAAGTTATGTCAGGAGGAATCTCCAAATACCTCACATGATGTGAATTGTGGATGACAAATGGCCTGAGCTTCCCATCATCCCAATGTTGTCAATTTGGCCTTCCTCCTCACTGACTCAGGACAGACAGTGGGACTCCAGGCTCAGGCCTGCATTAAGTATCATATCCAGTAAGTGAATTTATTTCTTTTACTATTATCATTGAATCAGGGAGACTTGTGGGGAACACTGGCTTGGAAGAACATTCCTGGTAGCTGCAGATAGTGCTATTTCCTTCCTGTAGTCCCAATAAATATGAAAAAAAAAAGCAAGAAAGAAAAAAAAAAGAGATAAAAGATGATGGAGAAGACAGAAGGAGTATGACATCATCTCAGTTTTATAATTCCCCTCCAGGTTTTCACACAAATCCACCACATGATAACACCCAGCACTTGCTCATCAGCTTGGGACAGTGTGGAGCCAATGAGTTCTCCACCTCCACCTGCTCACCCTTCTCGGAACCACGAAGTTTATGGCTAATCCCACAGGCAGAATCTCTGGTGCTGGTTGCCAAACCCCTTGAACCACTCCATTCCCTTCCTAGAAGCTTCCTCCCTCAGATGTGGCAATCGCACTTTCCTCCTCCACAAGCTTTGTTAACTTTCCTGATTTGTTTTCCCATGCTTAAACAATCCAAAATCTGCTACTGTGTAGTAGCTCGCGGAGGAACAGATGCCGTTGGGTGCACCTGGGGACAGCTGCGGTCTGGACGCCGGGCCCCATCAATCATCACCCCTTACACGCGCCCTCCCCTCCGTCACACTGCCACCTGTGATTTGTGTGTTTCTGAGATTCCTTGGGAAAAAAAATGTAATGAGTGGCGTGCAGGAGTCTCTCGGATTCCGCATTGTGCAGCGTCCCCTTCCAGCCCTCCCTTTCCACCAGCTAACTGTGAATGCAGTACAAAGAAACGCCTCCAGAAAGCACAGGCTTCAAGCCCAACCCAGACAAAGGTGTAGTGGCTGCCAGAATGCAAACACTATCCGATTTCTGTTTCAGGCATGACTTTGAAAATCCGGCAGACTCACGATTCCCCTTGTCTTCAAGGGCAGAATAGGGTCCAAGTGGGGGACAACCACTGTGAGTCTGAGGGCCGCCCAGCAAGGCAAAGTTGTCCAATATATTACAATTATTAAAACACCTGTGCTAAATAATCCGCCCCACTCTGAAGTGTTCCCAAAGCTCTGCAATGACTCATTTCTTAACTAGGCTGGCTTTGTTGATTGCATTTCAGTCCGCACTGGAAAATGAGGGTAAAGACCCATTCCAAAACCCCTTGAAGTTATTGCATTGCAAGGCATGATACATCTGCTTTGAAACTTCTTGCTCTTTTGTTCTCCTGCAGTTCTAGTGAAAACTAACCCAAATGTAGCAAGAAGGTCACTAGAAGCCACCTGAAGAAACCAGCTGAGGAATGAAAAGGCATAGCTGACTTGGATTTGGAGTAGAATAGAAGGAGACTTTCCTATTAACATTAAATCTTTGATGAAAGATAATACAGGGATGAACCACACAGGAATGAGGGAAATGCAGTTCTCAATGAATAAAATCCCTCCTGCTTCTCAAGATGTACTGAGTGCCCATGTCATATGCTTAGTCTATTTTAAAGCAGCTGGTCACTTAAATCAAAAATCACACAGATGGATGAAAAGTTCTCACAGGATTAGGAAATGTCTTTAAAATATCCACGGCCACATGGGTTCTGTGGCCATTGGCAAGGCTAGGACTTAAGCCTCTTTGCCTGCAAGCACACAGACTCCTACTATTGGAGTAGACTTCTGGCGCTAGCCATGTTTTGCTTTCTTCAAATGCAATTTCTTCTTTGCAAGAGTTTTTTCTGAAAAAGCAGGGCTCGACTCAGGAATAAGCAAGTAGTATAAGGACTAATGGGTGGAAGATGTATACAGATTCGAACGATGTTCAATTTTTGTTTAATATCTAAAGTGCAGTATGAAAAGGCTTCTTTTTCTCTTCATGTGAAGCTTCAGTTGGGACTCTGGTATGGTTTTGAGACCAGCTGTAGTTACACCCACACTTGAACCTAAGCATCTCTAGACTTAGGATCAAAACAGATGAAGACTGTCTCTAAATGCAACCCTTAACTTATTGTCACCTGGGGCTATAACAGTGGAGGGTACCAATGCTTTGAAATTCTTCCTTCTAGCAACCTCTAATATTATCATGAGTGCTTACTGTGTTCCAAGAGCTATGCTAAAGAATTTATAGAAAACATCTCATTTATTTCTCTCAGCCAGCTGGTGAGAAGGCACTCTTAGTTTCCCTACTCTACAAATGAAGAAGATAAAATACAGGGTATTTAAGTATCTGCCCCCATGCCCACAGAGCTAATCAACATGGATACCAAAGCAGACATACACCCAAATCCTGGATTCTTAACTGCTGTACAAGTCACCAAAGAGAAAGCTCAACGGTTACTAGACAAATGAAAATGGCTTAACCTCATGAACAATATTAGAAATGTAAAAGACAACAGTAATTCTTTCTCAATGAAACTATTTACAATGAGAACATCTAGCTAGTGGAATTGTGTTACAAGTGTTTTTAATTTATTTTTCTATTTTCTGGATTAATAATGTATTATTTGTGGAATCAACATAGGCTTTTTTGTTTTTGTTTTTGTTTTTTTTTTTGTCTTTTGCTGTAAGAAGAAAATCTCTGTATTTATTATCCAAATGTCAACAGAGTTTTTAAAAAGCTATTCATAATGGTGAAAATAAAATTAAATTGATTTTATAGATCAGTACATCTCAACTAGATTGCATAGGCAGATACAGATTTGGGATCAGTTATGAAAAATTAACATTTTCTCATTACAAGTAATACGAAACTAAAATTAGAAAATGCTTTGTGAATTTAAAATTACCCCTTCAATAACACCTCTCTTACTCCCGCAGGTGCCAGTATGCTCACAGGAGCAGAGGGAGATGGAAGGGGTCCCAGTTCCATGACCCTGAGGAAGCAACTACCACCCATAGCCAGTGTTGTCTGCAGGGCAGCTCAAGACTGTCACAGCATCTTCCGCAGGATGAAAGCAAACTGTAACAGCTCATCTCCACCCTACAAGCAGATGGGGTAGGGGGAAAATGCAGTTATAATCTGGCCTTAGTAAGAATAAGGGTCGACGTCTGGCTAATGTGTGCATGTTCATCACGTGGCTTATGCAGAAAATAAAATTTGAGAGTAAAAGCTACAGACTATTCAGACCACTTCCAGACTAAGTGTTTAAAGTCCAGCACTGCCCCAAATTCTTATTTGTACATGCTGAACTACCTCATTTCTTAAAATTCTCAGATACACCAGTACATTAAAGGACTTTGATGATAAGCCTTTCTTTCTGTCTGCCTCCTCTTCATCCACTCTTATTCAGCTGTTCAGAGATTAGACCACAGGGCTCCTGGAGCCAAGGATGAAGGTCCAAGCTCTCTGAGTATCAACCAGCGTGGCTCTGCTTCATGAACTTGCATTCTAACTCCTGCCAGTCTTCTCAAAAGAAAAAGCAGTTGCAGTTTGGCCAAAGAAGCTCAAAAGAAATTATTTAGCTAATTTTTTTGCCAATGTGGCAAAAAAAGAAATGAAACATATGTTCTACAAAGGGAGAGTCAATGGCATGCTTTTGGACTGCAGAAGCAACTATTATATAGCATTAAATCATTCTACAGCACACTTTTGCTGTTTATTTCTTCCTCCAACAATTATGTTAACCAACAGCGAGAGGCATGCTCTTTGACAAGATCAAAAGATCAAGTACGCCAAAAATATGAAAGCCCCAGTGACTGATAGTTCCCACCACTCACAACAGGATTAAGAATTCACCAGATAAGGGAAATACTGCAATTCACTTGGGAACATGGGTTATAATTCAAATATAAAATATTTGGGACTATATATCCATATCCAACTAACGTAATCTATTTCTATGCAATTTTATCAGTTTTATCCCACAGCAATCACAAGCTTCTATTTTAAAGCTCTGTATGTTGATATAAATATTTACATTTGTTTGGGTATAAACAAGCGTTTGTGTGTGTGTGTGTGTGTGTGTGTGTACAAGTATATATAAGGGTATATATCATAATGTGCTATAATTCACTCAAAAGTTAGCCTGAAGTGATTTTGCATTCCAAACCACATTTAACACTTCACTAAAAATATTTAGTGAACACCTCAGCACATGCAAGGTCTTGTGCTATGTGCTAGCAAAGGGTATAAAGATGAATAATAACATCAAGATATGCTCTCAGGTTACCTACAATCTATCAGGTGCTTAGAAAGACGAGCAAACAAACAACTAGTAGGTGAGCTTAGCTAAGTGACAATGACAGGGAGAAAACACAGCATGCGTAGCTGTAGCATAGATTGATTCACACTGTGTATAGGTGGAGATTATGAACAGACAGATCTAAAGGCGAGTGTAAATCAGGGTTGTCAAGCTTTTTCCATACAGCCACATAGTAAATAAATTAATTTCTGCGGCCCATACTGGACTCTGGCCCTGTAGCCCACACTATCCTTAGACAATATGTAATTCAATGGGTGTCACTGTTCCCCAATAAATTTTATGGACATTGGAATTTGAATTCACATAATTTTCACATGTCACAGAAGATTCTTCTGATTATATTTTTTTCCCAACCATTTAAAAATGTAGCAATCATCTATAGCTCACAAGCAGTGCATAAACAGGAGGTGGGCTAGACTTGGCCTGAAGGCCTTAGTTTGCTGATTCTTGAGAGAGATAAAGACATAGAGAAAGAGATAGAAATCATAACCAATTGGGGTGCAGAAAGTAAGAACTCAGGAAAGAGCTTCGTGGAGAAATGGCTTTTGTTATGCATCGTGAAGGGAAATATTTTGGAAAAGATGGCAGTGTGGTGGGAATGGTAATGAGCGGGAAAGGAAGAAGTAATTTGAGGCCATTAGAATGCCAGGCAAAGGAGTCTGAGGGGCCCTGAAGATTTGGGGAAGTATTTTTGGATAAAGGGGAAATGATCCCAGCTGCTACCCTGATAATGAAAGATGGGAGGTCCTGGTGAGGAAAGGGTGGAACTGTGACAATCATTCAGCTGAGCTGGAATAAAGACTAGATCTTCCAAAGCCTCCATGGAATTGAGAATGGGAGGCCTCAGGGACAATGTTAAATCCCATCTCGCAGGAGAGTAAATATGGCGCATGTGCAAAGTGAAGGAAGTCAAGCTGCCCCGTTTCTTCCAGTCTGGGGGAACTGGAAAAGGAGATACCATGCACTCAGGAAGGATGGTGAAAATATCAGGGTGTGTCAGGGCAGGAAGTGCAAGAATCTGAAAAGGTAGAGTTCTACCATCTGGAAAATCATTTTCTATACACAGCCTGTCTTCTCTAAGCTGCACGCCATGCTATAACGTCATGAATAATTTGCAGTAATTTCAAATCATCATAGTGTTTTCTCTCTCAGCCAAGTTTTTGAGGGGTGCTATCAAAATCTGGCCCTACATACATGGTTGTCATTAATCGTTTAGGTTTTCGTGGAGAATACATAGGAAGTTGCTGGTACCAGCTACAGTATTTCACAGTTTCAGAGTTTCACACCTTGATTTAGCCAAAACACCTGAACAACCAAATTCTGAACTTAATGCCCACCTTACTTTTCTGAACTTCGTTCTCCTTACCTGTAAGATTGGGCCTCAGAAGGGAGTTTGGATTTTGGTTGTCATTTGGGAGCCAGTAGCATGTCCAGCAATGCTGTGCAAAGGAAGATTCTATAATGATGAAAATGCTCTGTAGCTGTGTTATTCAATATGGTAGCCATTAGTCCATGTGGCTAGTGAATACTTGGAATGTAGTTAGTATGACTAAGTAACTGAATTTTACATGTACTTTATTATAATACATTTAAATAACTATATGAGGCTAGTGGTTACCCTTTCTGGAGGTGCAAATCTACATAATTGTAGCTGAAAGTGTGGGTGAAACAATCCAATAGGTAACAGAAAAAGTGCATCCAAAACTCCCCAAAGAGGTGGAATTTAAGGGTAGAAGGAGATAGAGGAGCCATGAAGGACATTATGAAAAGAGGTGAATAGAACACTACCAAATAGAGCTTAAGAAAATCTAAGGAGAAAAAAAAAGTTTTAGGAAGGAAGAGTGGCCCAGCCTCGTCAGCAGAGATGTTACATAGACAAGGAAATGCAAAGATGCTGAGAACATCTCCAGACTTTGGCCGTTCGTGACCACTGGTGATCTTTGATGCGTACTGGAGTGTAGTGTAGAATCAAATTGCAATGTGTTTCAGAGTGGACAGGTGACTAAAACTGAGATAATTTCAATAGAACTACAACTATAGCATCAGGCCCAACAGCTATTCTCTCTCTCTCT